>JAOWBW010000490.1:485243-543100 GCA_026119855.1 Campanula takesimana | reverse complement strand
TAAGTTTATCCTCCGCTTCTTCAACATTGGACTCCATGTGTCCAAATGCCTGAAAAGTTTTAAATATAATTAGAATCAATAAATTCAGATTTATCAACCCTGTCCACAAATATCATACCCCAGATGTCATCGCCATAAAATTTGTCTTAACCTCTGCCACGCAAGACCCTCAAAGGCATCTACCTCTATGCATCCTTCATCACAGCTTTTCTCTTCTTAAGCCTTGATCCCACGGATTGGACCTCATCCTTCTTTGGTCCAGCAGGAGGCTTACCCTCAATCTTAACAGGAACATTCCCATCATCTGATCAAACTCTTCCAAGTTGAAATCTGAACCAGAGATAGCAGGTTTCGAGACGGGTACAGAGAAAATTTGGGTTAGTAAAAGCACTGGATGATCAAGTCAGAATATTCAGTCGGAAAAACCGTTCACCTATTGACATCTTGACTGATGAAGATGCTTTGCTGAAAGAGATGAGTTCTTGGTTATGGACGCACAGAGAGCCTATTCCTGAAGACTGGAAAGACTCTCCTCTAGAGAAAGCTTCAAGAGATCCTGTATCTCTCTCTGAATCAGGTGCAGAAGGAAAGAGTTCTCCGACTTTATCTCTGCAAAATTCAAGAGGCAATTTCAATAAGTCAGAAGGATTAAAAGAAAACAAAATAGCAACCAAAGGAAAAGTACCTTCTTTCTTCCACTTTGTAGCCAAACCTTCACCACCCTCAAGAGACTCCTTCCTCACAAAAAAATACCTAAGTTTCCAGCCCCTATCATTTACAGAAATCTTTGAAAACAGGGTCTCAAATCCAGATTTTGTTGAGAAGATATCTTTTGGACCCAAAAGTCTGAAGGTCGTACACAGAGGCTAGTTCCCTTAAGCCTATATTCAAGCCGTGTTCTGGGTTCACCCTCAAACCACAACAAATATTCTCCAGACCATGGGCATCAATTGGACGAAGGCACAAGACCAGTCACTCTTAAGAAATCGGCTACCAAAGGGGAAAGGGAAAGTAAACCTAGGTTAAATGGGTACTCATAGAAACAAACCCAGTGTTTGAGGCAAAATCAGCCTTAACTAAAACATCAAAGAACGAAATTGAACATTTTTGGGAAAACACTTCTTACAGACTCGAGTAACTCGTCATTGAAGACACAGACTTCTTCATCAGGTTTCGAAATCAAACCCTCACATTCTAACACTCGACTCATCAACGACCTCTGGCGATGAACATTTTTTAGCGTGCCAATGCTCTTGGCTAAAGACGAAACCCACTTTTTTCTTCCTATGATAAGCAAGAAAAACAAGGAAAATAGAGAGAAAGAAGGTTACCTCTGTGGAACGCCGGCTTGAGAGAGAAAAGAAACAATGACGGAAATTGAAGAGACGTGTGTTATTAAAATACAAGCAGCCCACTCTCCTAGAAACACTCAGCCCACTCTCCTAGAAACACTCAGAGCACTCATAACCGTATTGGAACTCTAAAAACTGTCAAATCATGTAACTGCTTCCAACTCATCTTCAAAAACTGTTCCAGAGAAAATTTTGTCTTTAAGTTTAAGAGATAAAATTTTTGGGACAATTGTTATGGGTAAAGATCGCACGATGAAATCTCAAGGATAGCAACATCTTGACGATTACAGCACTGTAATAAGTAATTAATTAATTTTACCGCCCCATAATAATATCTTTTTTACAGATAATACCAGGTATTAAAAACGTGGTGAAAGCAAGACTTATAAGGACTCCTATCAACGGTAAACAAGACTGGGTCACAAAGAAGATTGAGCCCAAGATTATAGTTTAGTTAGTTAGGGTAGATTTGCTTTATCTTTTGTATTTAAGCTACTCTAGAGGCGGCACAACACACACAACTCACATATTCCCGACTGTATTCCGCCATAGCTTCAATTGTAACATCAAGAACTATAAATACAAGCGTTTAGGGGTGGTAGGTGCTCAGAAACACCTCCCGATGTTTTGTGCGGCGAGATCATTTTCTCAAGGGCTTTCCTCGTATACATCATTGTGCCATTTGTCATTCATCATCTTCATTCGAATAGTTATATTCCAAAGTACCCTCCTTTCAATTCAAAGACTAAACACTTTTCGCTTAATTTAGTTCTTATTGGTTTTTTTTTACCAAAACAATATCATGAGTATGAATAATCTAGTGACACTTGCAAGTGGCAGTAAATTAGTGTACATGGCAAGAATCAATGTTACTAGTCAAATATTTATGCACCGTAAATAATTTGGCAAATTAATAAAAAAACAAATATCATCAATAATTATTGTCATGTCAATATGGAAAAAAAAAACTCAACAATATTATTACCATCATCAAAAGTATAACAACTTGTAAATAACTACTAACATAGTTTTAAGATCCTATCCCTTTCACTGTCATCAAATCAACCCTCTCTAACTATTCTAACTGTGTCACAACCAAAAACAGAAAGTCCACGCATCTTGCTCTTTTGATACCTGCACATCAAAAAAAAAAAAAAAAAAATTAAGGAGCTGAAGGGGAATGTAAGAACTGGAAAACCATTAACATAATCCATGGTAGACCCAAGACTTTGGCAACCTTGACTTAATGGGGCGCAAAATCGCAAATTACCCTATACTTCATATATACTCCCTCCGTCCCACCTCACTTGAGACTTAAGAGGTGGGCACAATAAACTAAGGAAAAAGAATAAAATAAAAAAAATGTGTGGTGGAAAATGAAGAGAGAGAATGAGGGGTTAATAGTAAGTTGGTTGAATAAATTGTGTGGTGGAAATGAAGAGAGAGAAGAGTGGGTGGAGTAGATTGAATATAAAATTATAAAAAGATTACCATTTTGGGGAGTCTCAAGTGAAGTGGGACGGACCAAAAATGGAAATAAGTCTCAACTGAGGTGGGACGGAGGGAGTACAACGCATCTCAACTGCCTGTTTGCTTCTACTTATGATTATACTCTCTTTGTCCTGGAAGGTTTGTACATTTGACTTATGGTCAACACACGTTAACTTTAGCCATACATTGGTGTCAATCTAATGATCACCATTAAATTTTTAAAATTTTACTAGAATGATTATATCGACATCAATGTTTTGGTCAAAGTTTATTTATGTTAGACCATAAAATGTCAAATGAGACAACTTTTTAGGACAAAGGGAATGCTCCCTCTGTCCCGGAATAAATGTTGCCATTTTTTGGACGTTAGTACAAAGGAATTTGAGTGATAAATTTATGTTGATTTAATTGTCCTAATAAAATTGTAAAACTCATTATTGACACACCAATATAAATACTATCAATAACAGTTTTTAAATTTTCATTAGAATGATTACATTAACCTCAAATTATTGCTCAAATTTCTTTCGTACAAAGTCCGAAAAAACGGCGACATTTATTCCGGGACGGAGAGAGTATAATTTTGATCACACAATAAGAGTACATCAACCTATTCAGTCACCATCTAACACACTAATTACTACTCTCTACGTCTCAAAACTAATGTACAAACATTTTCAAATTTGTTATGGTGAAAAGAAATTTTTTAATTTTGAAATGAAGGTAGTTCGTTAAACTTACAAAATTTGAATCTTTCACAGTTTCCTTGATAGATACAGAAAATATGTGTAGAAAGTATCAACTCTTATTGATAATAATAAGGAGTATATACATGAACAAGAGCCCTATTCTAAGTATATGATTACATTGAATAATATTCTAAATATAACTAGATATGTACAAGATAAACAAGGGAAGAATATAAGTCTAAGTAGGAGAGGGGATCCGGTGGATCTTTATCATTATCATGCCCTCGCAAGATGGACGACCGAGTAGAGAGACCAATCTTGGACATTAACTCAAGAAAACGGGCGTGAGGAAGTGGTTTATTCAGAGCATCCGCCAGCTGATCCGACCCGAAAAATGTGAGAGACGCGCAGGAGTTGAGCTTGAACTTGTTCTCGTACAAAGTGATAGTCTAGTGCGAGGTGTTTCATCTTGGAATGAAACTGGGGTTCGCAGAAACATATGTGCCCCCAAGTTGTCACAATAGATAACAGGTGGGCCAGGAATGTTGACAGCAAGTTCACGGAGCAAGTTTTGGAGCCAAAGAACTTCGGCTGTAGTAGCAGCCATTGCTCGATACTCAGGCTCGGTTGATGACCTGGAGAGAGTAGGTTGTTTTCTAGAGCTCAATGAGATGGGATTGCGGCCAAGGTACACAACATAACCCATGGTTGTGATGTAATTATCAGAGTCGCCTGCCCAATCAGCGTCGGTGAAGGCATGCAAAGAGACATGAGAGTGACGATGGAGAAGAAGTCCATGAGAACTGGTACCAACTAGGTAGCGAAGAACTCATTTTAAAGCTTTCCAATGAAGGTCAGTAGGTTCATGAAGATATTGAGATAGTATATAACCGCAAAGGAAAGATCAAATCGAGTGAGAGATAAATATTGGAGAGAGCCGACAATGGCTCGATATTCTGAGGGGTCGGGAAGAGGAGAGCCGGACTGGGCAGTGAGGACCGAGTGTGGTACCATGGGTGTGGGAAATGGGTTGGCATCGTGCATATTGGTGCGTGTGAGTAAATCAACGATATACTTTTGTTGACTCAGAAAAAGACTGTGAGAGTGAGGAATGACTTCAATACCAAGAAAGTAAGACACAGAACCGAGGTTTTTTAGGAGAACCGCGAAGCAAAGGAAGAGATAAAGTTATCAAAAGGGAAGAGTTAGAACATGTGATAACTATATCATCGACATACACAAGCAGGAAAATTCAGTCTTGAGAGTGCCGTAAAGTAAACAAAGAAGAGTCTGAAACACAGTTGTGAAAAGCAATAGACAGTAGTAGTTCTGAAGTTCAGTGTACCTCGCACGAGGAGCTTGTTTCAAGCCATAAATAGCCTGACGTAGCTTACAGACATGGGAGGGAAGAGTGGGGCTGACAAACCCTGGTGGTTGAGCCATAAAGACATCATCAGTGAGCGAGCCTTGGAGAAAGGCATTGTTGATGTCAACCTGTCGTAGTTCCCAATTGTTTGTGATAGCCAGGGATAAAATAGTGTGAATGGTGGCAAGCTTGACAACCGGGTGAAAGTTTTAGAATAGTCTAGGCCTAGACGTTGATGAAACCCTTTTGCAACCAGGCGATCTTTGTGGCGATCGATAGAACCATCGGATTTGTATTTAGTGCGAAAGATCCATTTACATCCAACAGATTTTGAGATGAGTCTGGTGGTACAAGATCCCATGTATGATTGGATAAGTAAGTGCATCGAACTCAGCCTGCATAGCGTCACGCCAGATGGGAAGTTTGAGTGCTTGGGTAACAGTGGTGTGTTCAATAGTGGATTGTGGAAGAGAGACATCAAGGTCAAGCTTATTTATGGGTTTAGTGATGTTGTTCTAGAGTCTAGTAACATGTCGGTTTATGGGATGATGTTCGGGAGAGGGTGTAGGTGTTGGAGATGAGGGAGTAGAGGATGAGACGGGTGGGGTGACTGCTACGGCCGAGGTGGGGGTGGCTGGTTCATTGAGGTGTCCGGCAGGGGAGGGAGATGGGTTTGTAGTGGGGGATGTTAAGGAGGTAGGGACTGGAGATGGGATAATAACAATAAGAGAGAAAGAACACCACTCAGTGAGGGTAGGAGGACGGTGGGGATCGGAGTTGGTGTACGAAAAGGGAAACTCGGACTCAACAAATTTCACGTGTTGAGAGATATAGATTTTATGAGTTTTAGGATCAAAACAGTAATAGGTGCTTTGGGTGGGAGAGTAACCAACGAACACACAAGGAGAAGAGCGAGGTTCAAGTTTCTGTTTTGTGTAGGGATGAAGCCATGGGTAGCAGAGACAGCCAAAGCTGCGGAGTTTTGGTAGTTAGGGGGTTGGCCGAGAAGGGTCAAGTAAGGTGATTTGAGGTTGAGGTGGGGGTGGGCATGTGGTTAATAAGGTAGCTGGCAGTGACAAAGGCGAGAGGCCAGTAGCTGGCAGTTTCAACAAATTTCGATGGCATCTTTCAGAATAACCATTGTGTTCTGGTGTGTGGGGAGGAGATTTAAGATGACTGATGCCATGGGAAATGAGAAGAGGACAAAGTCCAATATATTCACCACTGTTATCACTACAGATGGTGATGATGGAGCGGTTGAAGAATTTTTCCACTCGAATTTTTGTGTTTTAACGGATAAAGCCAAATGTATTTGGAAAAATGATCAACAAAAATGATGTAATATTTAAAACCATCATAAGAGGTAACAGGAGACGACCACACATCACTGTATAAGACATCAAGAGGACCACTAGAATGAATTGAATTTCCAGAGAATGGTAATTTATGGCTTTGTTAGGTTTCGTAGTAACATGCGCAGCGGAATTAAGCATTTAAAATTTATGAAACCTAAAGCCCATAGATCCATTCATATGATTAAGTCAAATACAACATAATGAATACTAGAATACTAACCCTTGATGCCTTTGATTTTGCAACCTTGAATTCGATGGAGGCTTCAAAATCTTGATCACGAACAAAGCAAGAATCACGAACTATGAAGATGATAAATTTCACCCTCTAGCGGTATCCACACCACGAACGAATATCAAGAACACTTGATCTTGGTTGCTAGACCAAATTATGAAACACGCTTTCACAATTGTAAGAACTATATGGAATTATGAATATTCTTGTTCTTCACTTTTGGGATCTTAGAACAAGAAAATAACCTCCCAAAACCCTTTGGAGACACTCATAATCATGTGCTTAATGACTGCTGAAAGGATCCTTAAATAGGTCCTAATCCTTAACCCTTAAGGACTTAGGAAACCTAAATCCCGTCACAAAATTAAGCTGCAGAGTTTCTGGCCCGACTGCACTGGCACGGTCGTGCCCCTTAAGGCGCACAGTCGTGCCAATAGGTGCACATGTTGCCACCAGCCGTCCAATATTGGCACGGTCATGCTTTAAACTAGGCACGGTCGTGCCAGTCACCCCACAAAACTTTGCCTTTGTTCGATTTATGGCACGGTCATGCCCTTTAAGGCGCACGGCCATGCCAGTTCAATTTTTAGGCATTTTTCTATAATTCCAATTCAGTCCTTCATGATTCGTTCTATTCGTGTGTGACCCTCTAGGATTACACTAAGTTGGCAATGAGCCCAAACATGAACCCATAAGATATGATTAGGTTCTAGCAAACCGTCATGCCTACCCAAATAGTGTAACTAGATACAAGTTCGCATTCCTTTTAGAACATGTCATAATCCCTTTGTCCACGATGTCTTTGAACACAAGTCATGGTCAACAAGTCAACTTGTTTTGTTCAATACTTTTCTCTATCCCGAATATGTTGATAATCCAAATGACATTGATCCAATCAATCCATTTGAGTTTGGCCAAACATTTCACCAACATCATTCCTTCGAGGGGCCCAAGCTTGACATCTCTCTGAAGAGGGACAAATCCATTTAGCTTATTATTCTTCCCTACGTGAATCCAATCATGCCAATCATACACTTTATAACTACCGTGTTAAGGCAGCGTTTGAATATGTCAAACATAATCTTCATCAAGTGGAATACTATAATAACTTCATGTCTAAGGATTCAAATGACATAACTAATATGAGATTTATATATGACATCGACCATGATATAAATCTCATACCGCGGGTCATGTCCAGTACCTTATTCCAAACAAGTACCCATAAATCTACCATGATCATCCCATGATCATTTAGCCTTTATACTAGTGCTTAACAAGCTCTAGGGACGGAGATTATTATAAGCAAACACGAGCCATAATAATAATCTTATTATCTCTTTATTATTATGAATAAAATGATAACTTATACAATATTTAACAAACGTGCCTAGGGCACCAACACCAACAATCTCCCACTTGCCCTAGGCCCAATTCCCTAGGTATCCAATACCCATGGACCTAACATGACCATCATGTCTTAGCTTGTGGAAGTCCCATTGTTTAGTGTGTCCGTAACGTTATCATTAGTACGTACTTTGCATATATGTACGTCTCCCTTATCAACGATTTCTCGAACGATAAGAGAACGCCTAAGTATGTGTTTGGATTCAGGATGTGCCCTTGGTTCCTTTGCTTGATCAATAGCACCACTATTATCACTAATATGGTCTATTGGATTAGCAATACTAGGAACCATCTTAAGTTCACCAATGAACTTCTTAATCCAAACAACTTCCTTTGCAGCATCCTATGCAGCGATATACTTAGTTTTAGTCGTAGAATTAGTGACTGTATTCTGCTTGGAACCATTCCAACTTACAGCTTCACCATTAGTTATAAAACTCGATTGCGATTTTTCTATTATCTTTGTCAGTTTGGAAGTATGCATCAGTGTACCCATATACGACGAGATCATCTTCCATCCCTTCATAGATCAAAACAAATCTTTAGTCCTTCTAAAGTGCTTTAAGAATTGTTTCACAGCCATCCAGTGACTCTCACCGGTTGTCGGATTAATATCTACTCGTCATGCTCCAAGCATTAGATATATCCGGCTTAGTGCTTATCATGGTATGATGGATCCAATTGTTGAAGCAAATGGCATCTCATTCATTTTCTCATGCTCATCATTTGTCTTAGGACATTGAGTCTTGCTTAGAGAAACTCCATGTATTATTGGCAACAGTCCTCTCTTAGAATTTTCCTTGCGGAATCTTCTAATTAATTCAATGTTTTTCAATTGTGTACTTTGGCTTAAACCAATTTAGCCTCCTTGATCTATCTCTATAGATCTTAATGCCAATGACATATGCGGCTACATCCATATTCTTCATTGCGAAACACTTTCTCAACCAAATCTTTACAGATTAAAGTGTAGGAATGTCGTTTCAAATGAGCAATATGTCATCCACATATAAAATAAGGAATAGCACTCTGCTCCCACTAATCGTATTGTATATACAAGGTTCTTCTTCGTTCTTGATGAAACCAAACTATTTGAATCTTCAAAACGGAGATTCCAACTCCCATAAACTTGCTTCAATCCATCCAATGGATTTCCGCAACTTACATACTTTATTAGAGTTTTCTTTGACTATCAAAACCTTTAGGTTGTATCCAATACATCCTTAAGTGAGTTCCCGTTGAGGAACACTTGTTTTGACATCATTTTGTCAAATTTCATATTCCAAATATGAACATGAGACTATGAAATTCTAATAAGTTTCTTGCTACCCATGTAAGTTTTTCTCCAAGAAATGTCATTCATCTCCTTTGGTTTTTACATCTTAGGTTAGAATGATCAAGTTCCAAACTTGATTATTATACATGAATTGCTTTTAGATTTTATGACTCCAAGCCATTAATCTAAATGTGGAGTTGATATTGCATCTTTGATAGGTGGTAAATACTTCATTCTAAATGAACTTTACCTCAATACTTTCTATTTCGAAATATCCAATACTTTTCTAATAGATTGTATTTTATCATGTGTGCAAGTACTTGTATATCTTGAACGGATTTTCACAACTCTTTGTTAAAACTTGTTCAACTTCCATCATAGGTTAAATACTAATTTTATAGGTCTCGAACCATTCGAGATATATTTTACTCCCACTGATTCTTTAGAGATAAACCATTTATCTAGAAAAGCATCATCATAATCAACAAACCATTTGTTTCTTATGAGTAAAATTATGTCCTCAAGTTTACTTAGGATATCCCATGAAAATATATTTATTAGATTTAAATGTGAGTGTGTCCCAGACAACTCCTTTCCAAAAAGGTCTCATCATCTTAAATCTTTATGAAAAACAAACCGAGTTTGTTTTCACCATTTAACCTCTTTTGATGGAACTTCAAATTAGTGTAGTTATAGCGTTTGTAATACATAACCCCAAAATTAATAATGGAAGATCATTTGACTTTATCATCTAATGAACCATATCCAATAAGTTTCTTACACTTCCATGTAGACACATCATTTAGAATGATGTTCTTAGTGGAGTTAATTTGTGAAACCATTTCACAACTTTTTGATGACTGTCAAATTCTTGGTTTAATTGTTCATCATTTTGATCGAATCAGAATCTTTGAACAATTTTACCAAATCCAACCAAAATTCTCTTTTAGCATTGCTACTTAATGCACCATATACATCAAAATGTATTAGGTCAAGTAAGATATTAGCCTTTTACTATTCATAGTAAAAGATGTCTTGGTCCAAGTAAATAAGACTTGCATAAATCATGTAATTCCAAATCATATGACTTAAAACTCCGTCCCATGGAATTTTAGATATGCATTTCTTATTTATTTGATCAAAACAATAATGCATAAAGAATTTGATTATTTAGGTCATAACCTCAGTTATTATTTCGTTCTTCAAGATTTAGGATATAAGATTTATTTATATGATAACACAATTAAGTAAATCATAATAAATAAAACACTTTTCTTATTCCAAATAAGAAATAAATATCCTTCATTATCTTATGACAAAATAATAATTTCTGCTTCATAAGTAAAGTCACTTTACAAGTGTTCCACGAACAATGTTGCAACCATTGCATCATTACCATTCATAGATCAAACTTTACTATAAGCAGTCTTTCAATTTACTAATTATTGCGATATCCAATACCCAATAATTAAATTCAAAAAGATTAATTTATAACATAAATATTTTCAAGCGGTAGTCCCACTACCATTTCTTTTATTGATCATCCAGAATTTTGACTACAATCCTAAATGGTCAATCCAATTGCCATTTTACCAAATTGCATCAATTAGAGTTATTATTTTAACCATAATTATTTCCTTTAGGTTTGACAAATCTGTCTTACCTTTCCTTTGGCATTTGGCCTCCTTTTCCATCATGAACCATGAGCATTGGAGAATACATTCTCCACCATCTTCATCTCCACAGTTTTTTCAGCATATCATGCAACTCGGAGAGATTCTTATTCATTCCAAGCATGTTATAGTTCATCACAAAGTGATTATAACTTTTGGACAATGAATCAAGAATGAGATCCGTGGCTTGCTCCAATCCAATTGGACAACCAAGTTTCTCAAGATGCTCTACGTAGCCTTTATCTTAAGCATGTGAGGTTCCACTTATTGCCCTTTACTCCTTTTGCAAGAAGTGAATGCAATAATGGTTTTATACCTCTCTTGCCTAGATTTCTCTTTGAAACATGTAACTCAACTCCACGCCTATCTAATAGGCTTCTCCAAGTTCCAAACTTTGTTGGAGTTTTGAGCACATAATCGCGAGCATAAGACAACTCACATTCCTAGAATCACACTCATGATTCTTGTGATTGTCTATTCCGGCTTTGGGTTCTTTAGGAATAGGCCCATCAAGAATGTACAACCCATCTTCTTGCCTTAGAACCATTCTTAGGCTCAGGATCCAATCCATGAAGTTTGTACCATTCTTTTGAAGCTTTATCCTTAACAAGGATTAATCGCAACGATTTTAGTTGTCATCTACAACTTATGCAAAATTTCCAAAATTTTACAAGTACCAATCTCATTAAAGAGATAAATAATGTATTTTCAAAAATACTCCCACTAAATTATATAACCTTCTTATACATCCAATGTATAATATAATTTAAATGGGCTAAGATCCAACTTTAATTTAACTTTTGAGTCCACGGAGGCGGACCGCTCAAAAACTAAATTAATTAGGTAGACAATCCTGTCAATCATATCTCATATGACTCTTAGATCCTTTTCTGAGATTCTTTTAAATTGGGCTAAGATCCAACTTTAATTTAATTTTAAGTCCGCGGAGGCGGATTACACAAAATCAAATTAATTAGGTAGACAATTTCTTGTCAATCATATCCAATATGATTCTTAGTGATCCAATTTCAAAAGCATGTTTAATCTCATCTTTACCTAGGCCCAAAACTGTTTAAGTCTAACCATTTTAAACGTATAGGAAACATTCAATTTAATGCACCTTGCGGACGCAAGCCCACATTGAATTAATGAACCTCATCTTGCTCATACATGAATAAAATTAATGCACCTCGCGGAGGCGAACCCACATCAAAATTACCCATGTATAAACAAGTGTTTTAATCATGGTATGGCAAAAAGAACTTAAAACTTTCTTTGAAGGTTCATCACCATATAGCATACAACATATTTATGAGCACATAAGATAAACATGTTACGCATCAAGTTTAGCCACTAAATTAATAATCATTAATTTAAGCATAATATTTATGTGTCATTAGTTTCTCTATAATTATGAGGATGGGACTCTTTGAATCTTGGTTATCATCTCCAAATCAAGACAACAAGAAGTGCGGCCGAACTAAGCCATTAGGCAACTACAATTCCGCACTAATTCAAGAAACTAAGAAAGTAGTCCATGTGGCCGAAACTAAGCAATAGATGGTCTCGATGAACGTAGGTCAATTGCATCCACAATTCCACATGGATCTCCAATCTTTGAATCAAGAACTTTGTTTCTCAATTTTAGCAATTATGAACTCTTCATAATTTTACCTTCGTTTATCTTTGAATGTTTGATTGCGATCAAATAGGAAATTAAACCCTAAAGTCCAACCCAAAACTAGCGCGAGCTCCCGCGCCAAAACCCTAGGTCCAGCGGGTCTCTGCATGGGTCCGGTCGAACCCCGTCGAAAATTCCAAATTTTAAAGTTCCAAAATTTATCTCAAAATTGTTTTCCCGATTCAATTAGGATTTGGTGTTCTTGGTGATCCAATCACCATGATCATCAAAACCTTGAATAAACCATTTATTCTTGAATCCTTAGAATATCAAAATTTTGATCCAATCAAAATTGATAATCTAAACAATTTCAAATCCACCATAATTTTAATTGCGATTGAACAGTGCGATTTAAAGTTCATCAAACAATAAACCACATAAAATGCATAGACCACATAAACATCATAATCTCAATATTCAAATCATGCTAGGCACATAAACAAACAATTTATATGCACACAACATGATTATGTATTGAAATAATCAACATGAACGGGGTTCTGATACCACTGTTGGGTTTCGTAGTAACATGCGCAGCGGAATTAAGCATTTAAAATTTATGAAACCCAAAGCCCATAGATCCATTCATATGATTAAGTCAAATACAACATAATGAATACTAGAATACTAACCCTTGATGCCTTTGATTTTGCAACCTTGAATTCGATGGAGGCTTGAAATCTTGATCACGAACAAAGCAAGAATCACGAACTATGAAGATGATAAGTTTCACCCTCTAGCGGTATCCACACCACGAACGAATATCAAGAACACTTGATCTTGGTTGCTAGACCAAATTATGAAACACGCTTTCACAATTGTAAGAACTATATGGAATTATGAATATTCTTGTTCTTCACTTTTGGGATCTTAGAACAAGAAAATAACCTCCCAAAACCCTTTGGAGACACTCATAATCATGTGCTTAATGACTGCTGAAAGGATCCTTAAGTAGGTCCTAATCCTTAACCCTTAAGGACTTAGGAAACCAAAATCCCATCACAAAATTAAGCTATAGAGTTTTTGGCCCGACTGCACTGGCACGGTCGTGCCCTTTAAGGCGCACGGTCGTGCCAATAGGTGCGCATGTTGCCACCAGCCGTCCAATATTGGCACGGTCGTGCTTTAAACTAGGCACGGTCATGCCAGTCACCCCGCAAGACTTTGACTTTGTTCGATTTATGGCACGGTCGTGCCCTTTAAGGCGCACGGCCGTGCCAGTTCAACTTGTAGGCATTTTTCAATAATTCCAATTCAGTCCTTCATGATTCGTTCTATTCATGTGTGACCCTCTAAGATTACACTAAGTTGGCAATGAGCCCAAACATGAACCCATAAGATATGATTAGGTTCTAGCAAACCGTCATACCTACCCAAATAGTGTAACTAGATACAAGTTCGAATTCCTTTTAGAACATGTCATAATCCCTTTGTCCACGATGTCTTTGAACACAAGTCATGGTCAACAAGTCAACTTGTTTTGTTCAATACTTTTTTCGATCCCGAATATGTTGATAATCCAAATGACATTGATCCAATCAATCCATTTGAGTTTGGCCAAACATTTCACCAACATCATTCCTTCGAGGGGCCCAAGCTTGACATCTCTTCGAAGAGGGACAAATCCATTTAGCTTATTATTCTTCCCTACGTGAATCCAATCATGCCAATCATACACTTTATAACTACTGTGTTAAGGCAGCGTTTGAATATGTCAAACATAATCTTCATCAAGTGGAAGACTATAATAACTTTATGTCTAAGGATTCAAATGACATAACTAATATGAGATTTATATATGACATCGACCATGACATAAATCTCATACCGCGGGTCATGTCCAGTACCTTGTTCCAAACAAGTACCCATAAATCTACCATGATCATCCCATGATCATTTAGCCTTTATACTAGTGCTTAACAAGCTCTAGGGACGGAGATTATTATATGCAAACACGAGCCATAATTATAATCTAATTATCTCTTTATTATTATGAATAAAATGATAACTTATACAACGTTTAACAAACGTGCCTAAGGCACCAACACCAACAGGCTTTTCACTAGTACATATTAAATCTTAGGAAACACCACTTACATAGCATTTTTTAAAAGCACTATCTAAGTGGTACCCTACCATAGAGTATAAACGCATTTGAATTTAACAATTAAGGCGAAATAAAAACAAAATAAAAAAATAGCTACGAAAGCGCATAAAAATGATGTGCTATTGCTGAAAATAGCTTAAGATGCGCATAAACTAAATGCTATCCTACCAAGCGTTTCATAAGCAATTTTATTTTTTTTTTCCGGTTTAGAAGAGCTTCATTAACAAAATTAAACTCTACATACCCAGCCTCCAAAACGACGACAGAGCACAAAACAACCCCACCAGCCAAAGCGACGACTACACTTCCCTTCCCACCGCCATTGCCACCACCACTGCACACCAATGACGATAGATCTTCCCTCCCCACCAATCATACAAAATCTAAGGTTATTATTAGGGTTTATATTTGGGGATTTAATCTAAACCTTTTCTCTCTCAAATCTGAGATTAGTATTAGGGTTGTTCTGATGCCAATAATTTATGCTTTAACCTTGCTTACAATAATTTTGTTAATGTGTATATATTTTTGGTCATCTAGTTAGAAAATCGTGTTTTGGGGTTTGGGGTTTTTTATTTCTTTAATTCATACCTATATATTAAACTTGAGTTCTTAAATCATTGTGAGTATCTTTAATTCCTTGGCCTCTGTGGCGTTTGTCGTTCCGGTGATCGACGGGCTTCGCTTCCCAATATATTTCCGCGGTGGCTGCGCTCCTACATTCAACTCCTGAACAAGCTAATTCTCTCTCTCTCTCTCTCTCTCACTCGCTCTCTCACCCCTCCATCCGCACAAACCGAGAAGAAGCACTGAATGTCAATCGGAGAATGAGTTCTTAAATCATTGTGAGTATCTTTTTCACCTTCTGCTTAGTATCTAACTTTCAGTTAATTTCTGAATTTTCGTAGATGGAAGTTTTGAATTAAGTTAAGCGAATCTTCTATATTAGTTAATTGAAAGGTGTTTTGATCTTTTAAAACAGATGTTGTTTTGATAATGTTTTATACCTATGACATACACCAGCTAGGTTACCAATTTGTACGATTAAAGAAAAGCAGATTTTTTTTCTTGGTGTTTGTTGATTTCTCTTTGAATACATTTATATCTTAAAGTTTTTTGTTTATATTATTCTTAATTTTCCCGGTGTTCCTTGATTGCTCTTAAAAACAAAACAGTCTCGATTAATTTGCTTTTCAATGGCTGGAGATATATTTTTTAAGGCTAGAATAGATTGTGGAAGAAACACCATCCATTTCATTTCTGAAATTTTATTTGAAATGTGGTTAAGAAAGAATTTGGGGAGGGGGACTATGTTGTGCTCCAGTTTTTTTTTTTTTTCTTATATAGTATTGTTTTTTGATGAGAGATGTCTTATATAGTGGAGGTTTTTTCCATTCCTGTTAAGTTTATTGACGTTTTCTTTTAGTGTTGTTTTATTGCCGGTTTCCTGGATTGAACATAGATATCACGGATATCAGAATCTTTCAATCTTATCTGCATCATTTTTCTGTAGTGATTCGATGAGAGTTTGTGTATTTGAAATACTTGTTTTGAAGCCTTTTGACACTTGCACAGTTCAGCAAGATAAACCTTCTACTACAACTGATTTTCCTATGAGTTGCTAATAAAACCTTAGCGGCGCCAGGGGACGCAGATTGCAAACCTTTTTACTATCTCTGCTTTCAGTTCTGGAAGCTGAATTTAATTCTTACTGTAGCAAAGAGGCCTGATTAGTCTTTTTCCTTGTATATATTCCTCTAAACTCTTACATTTTGTAATTTTATTCTCAGTATTCGAATAATAGTTCACTTTGTGATTTTTTTTGTGAGGATATTTGCACTTGTGATACTCATGAGGGAGATGGAGATAGGTTAGATGGCCTGAAATAGTTAAAACAGGATTAATTAACTTAATAAGTTTTGGGATTAATGTTGATCAAGATTGAAAAATAATGTAACTTTAGTGATGGAAGTTATAGTAGTGAAGACAGAGTTAGGGTACACAACATGAAACAATTTTAGTTCAAATTTATAAAGGTACAAGCAAAGTACAAAACACATAATGCAATCTAGTAAAAGGTTGACAAGTCAACTGCGACGACACTTATTATGGGTCGAGTAAGAATGTGCGGGGTATATTTGGGAAAGTTTAAGGTTTTTTGTATCCATTGATGATGCTCCCTCCAAAAGCCATACCACCGCTTTGGCATGCTATTTTTATTATCGTTGTGAATGGTGAGTTATAATCTCCTAGTTCTATCCTCTATCAAATGAGCTTATATTCTTGACCAGTGCATGAGAGTACTTAATATTTCACATTTTTTTCTAATACCATTCTATTTATACAGAAAACGCATAAATGTAACTCATCCACATCTATTGTTCTTAAAACCTCCCACTTTTCACTAGGTTACACTTCACATTCTACCAAGTGAACAAAGCTATGTCTGTGTTTCTTGGAGAATTTCTTACAGCTTCTTTTGTTATAGATACGCTGGTTCGTCAAGTTGTAATGGCTCTGAAGTGTTTCCTTCGAAATTACCGTAAGTAGGTCAAGCAATATATATGATGCTTCATGTTTTTGGTTTGCCTTGAGAATGAAAAAAAGAAGATTTTTTTTTTACATAAATGTAAGCTTGACTGTAGGATTGAGATATGCTTTTGACAGAAGCGCTTTCTATTCTATGGGGTCAATTTCTAAATTTAGTTGAGTATATGTTGCTGCTATACCGCGCTTTGCTGCCGGCTCCAGTTTGGTACCGTTTCTTTCTGAACAAAGAATATGGGAGCCTATTTTCATCACTAATAACTGGGTTGTATTTGACATTCAAGCTCACATCTGTTGTTGAGAAGGTGTGTAGCTTCCCGTTTTCTCATGTATTAAAACATAATTTCTTTGTAACTTCTACCATTCCGTATGCTTGCTATTTGAAATCATAAGCTAGTGCGAAACACTTGTTTATGGATCTTATTGCCAATTGCAACTATTCACTTTGGTTGGCTCTGCAGGTTCAATCATTCTTTGTTGCGTTGAAGGCATTGTCACGTAAAGAGATTCATTATGGAGCTTATGAAACATCTGAACATGTAATTTTGGTCCTTCTCTAACATCTTGCCAATTTTCTGTACCTTTTTTTGTTTGGTTTTCATATGTTTCTGAGGAGTCCCATCGTATAAAAAATTATGCCCAACTTATTGCACGTTTCCCTGCACCCCAACTTATGTCTCACTTGAGATGATATTGGGTAACTTTTAGTTGGCCTACTTGATGCCTCATCTTAGGACCATCAACAAAAAGTTGTGCTTCTTTCTTCAGTTATTTTATGCTACTTCATATTTATCTAGTTGCTTGCTAATCCTTATATTGAAGCTAGCCTTACAGTAAATTATGTCCACTGCCAATTGGATGGCAAAATTTGTTTAGAAGGAAAAAAGGGAAAATGAACTTATAAGTGAATGTCAATGTTGTTTAATGTAATACAGGTCGGTGCAGCCGGAGATTTGTGTGCTATTTGCAAGGAAAAAATACATGCCTCGATCCTACTGCGTTGTAAACACATATTTTTGAAGACTGTGTATCAGAGTGGTTAGTTATATATCCATCTTAATTATTCTACCTTCTCTAGAATGTTTGCCCCCTTACTTTTTTTTCTTTCTTTCTTGAATTAGCAATCTCACACTTTGTTGCTTCTTTGAGATTCTTTTCTACGTAACATTGTTATAATCGTTTTTGTGTCATGATGGCTAGGAAGAATTGATGTTTCAGGTTTAAGAGGGAGATGACATGTCCGTTATGCAGAGCCTTGGCTAAACCAGCAGATCTCCGTTCATTTGGTGATGGATCAACCTGTTTTTTTTTTTCCAGCTGTTTTGAAGTCAGCCTCCCATGATAAGGTCATACAGAATTCTTCTCAAGTTGGTCACTTGTATTGACTAGCATAGGCTAAGTGTCTATAAGTTGTATTAGGAGAAAAATATCAAAAAATCTTTAAGTCTTGTTAGTTTATAACTCTTCTGAATGATTAATTGTAAGAATTATTGTTGTTGTAATGAAAGCTTGATTGTTATTATTGTTGAATGAAATGTTTGTTATTTCATGTTAATATTTGTTTATTTGATTTTTTTGTTATAATTTACATAATTTGAAATAGACACAGCAGGAAAAAAATTAAAAATTAAAAAAATTAAAATCGAACCTTAGATAGCGCTTTATATACGCTACCTAAGCTTCCTTGCTTAGGTAGCGCATACAAAAGCGCTACGTAACGTTAAAATGTCGGGGAAAAAAATCTAGTGCTTACGTAGCGCATAAAAAGCGGTATCTAAGTTCATTTCTAAAAAACGCTATGTAAGTTCCAATGCTTAGGTAGCGCAAAATAAACGTTATGGTAACTTGTATAGTGGTAGCTTACATAGCGCTTATTATGAGCTATCTAACAGCAAAGCATAAGCGCTATATAAGCCTGATTTTGTACTAGTGTTTATTGCAATTACAATGAAAGCTAGAACAACTAGGCATTTGTAAATTGAAACTACTGCTAAGATGACGTAAAATAGACTAAAATAGACTGAGACGAATGTCCTAAGAGATGATGCCACATGGTAACAGCGGAAGTGAAGACAGAGTGAGCAGCGGGAGAGGGAGGAGTCCATTCATAGATGCCCGAACTAGAAATGCCTTCCAGAAGTGTGAGTCCCGTGTGAAGGTCCTTCACAAGAAAGGAGGACGGTAAGAAAGTGACAGAACAATTATTATCAAGACAAAATTTGGAAACTGACAGAATGTTTCGAGACACAGAAGGAACACAAAGTACATGATTAAGTGAGAATTTAGAGGAGGGAGTAAGGATAGAGGTGGAACCAGTGTGAGTGATAGGAAGGCCAGATCCATCACCAATAAGTAGTTCGTCAGTCCCGTCATATGGTGAGTGGAGTGCAAGATTGTTGAGGTCGTTGGTTACATGGTGAGTGGCTCCACTGGCGAAGAGCCAAGAGGGTTTCGGGTGGTGGGTGGTAGTGGCGGTGTGAGCACTGGGTTGCGGTGTTGGGGTTGGTCTATTGTTGTTGGGGCGGTTGGGAGGAGGGTTTGGGATTTGGGCATTAGGATAGATCTGACGAATGGCGTAGCATTGGGAAAGGAAGTGGCCATCATGACGGCACCATTGGCAGCGTCCCTTATAAGGTTGACATGAGGAGTTGGTGCGAGGGCCGGAGTTGGAAGAGGGGTTTGTGTTGTTGTTGGATTGGCGAGATTGATTCTTGGTGGTATAGTTGACAACCGCAGGGAAGGTGGATGTGGGTTTAGGTTTGTTTTTGAGAGTTAACTCACGATTGATTAACTTTTCATGGAGTTCATCAACACATGATTGGGTTTTCTCGATTCTGGACAGCGGAGATAACACTGTCATAGTCAGGGTCATTGATTTGGTCGAGGATTTTGTCAATAAGATCATCGGGGTCTATGGGATGGCCGAGAGAGGTTAGTTGATCAGCACAGGTTTGGATGTCTTGTATGTAGTCGGTTATGGATCGGGTACCCTTCGTAATATTACGAAGGTGGTCTTTGATCTGTTTGATGTTCCCTTTGGAGGGCTTGGCGAAGGTTTTGGCTAGTGTGTTCCATGCAACAAGTGTTGTGGGACAGAGGGATATTAGGGGAACGAGAGACGATGGCAGAGAGCCGGCCAAGGCACCAAGAAGTAGTTTTTCATGGCGAAACCAAGTGGTGTAGGAGGGGTTGGGAACGGGTTGTGGTGGTGGAGGTGGAGGGGCGGGTTGATTGTCGGCTGCAGGGCAGTGGTTGTAGAGACCGTGGTTGTGGGGGGAGAATGGTTTCAGGGGGAATTGGGTGGTTGTTGTTGATAAAGTGATGAAGATCCAGGCCGATTAGGGTTGCTTCGATTTGAAGCTTCCAGGCTATGTAGTTTGTGTTGGTGAGTTGAGAACATGATTGAGGTAGACGGCAATGAGGGGTCGGGTGGGTTCGGCAGAGTTGGGAATGAGAGTGAGATCGGGGGTGGCCATGGTGGGCGGCGGTGGCGAAAAAGAAATTTAGGGTTTTTGATCGTGAGCTCTGTATACCATGATAGATACAGAAAATATGTGTAGAAAGTCTCAACTCTTATTGATAATAATAAGGAGCATATATACATGAACAAGAGCCCTATTCGAAGTATATGATTACATTGAATAATATTCTAAATATAACTAGATATGTACAAGATAAACAAGGGAAGAATATAAGTCTAAGTAGGAGAGGGATCCGGTGGATCTTTATCATTATCATCCCTAACTTAGTCATCATTATGTATATACTCCCTCTGTCCTAAAATGATCCCTATGTCCTAAAATGTTGTTCCCACTCTTTTTGTAATCGCTTCGAATGAACTTTGAGTAATAATTTTAAATTGATTTGGTTACCAAATGAAAAGTTAAAAGTTGTTACTGATACAACATCAACAATACTATCAATAACAAGTTTTAGATTTTCACTATAGATAATCAAATTAATCTAAAATTATTCCTCTAAGTTAATTTGTAGTAACGGCAAAAAAAGAGGAATATCATTTTGAGGCGGAGGGAGTATATAAGTATTTCTGCTAAACATACACAAGGTAACAATCTCACCCTATCACAATCAAAAGGAATTGTACAAATTGCAATGTGGAGCTAGAAAACCCAAATTCACTTGTGAAACTATAGCTGAATACAATCATATTACAAGCTAAATTTATATCAAAGAAATGCACTCACAAAATACAAAAAAATAGCACAACAGAGGAAGGAGCTTACATGCAGCATGTAGTCTTATCCAGGGTATACTTTCTAGCCAAAGCCATCAATGAGGACCAAAAAGTTCCACCTCTCAGTCTCAAAACCACATGCAGGCCATATTGACCCCATAGACAATACACACATCAAAATTTAGTTTGTTAAACCAAACAAAGTACAAAAAAAGCAGAAATTAAGCAAAACCTTTCTGAATGTTGTAGTGAATGAGAGTCAGCCATTTTCAAGCTGCTTCCCAGCAATATCAGCTATTGATGATCTGGAGGAATTCATGTGTAAATCAATAAATTTAAACCGACTAAATTCTAAATACTACAGAACTCACCCACAAATTGAAAGATTCAAACCCCAAGCTCATCATCGGCGTTGATCGTCCATACTCAAAAGTCAAATCTTCAATTTTTACCCTCATCCCCTCTACCCACTACAAAATCAAAACCATAATCCAATTTGTATAATTATTTTGAATCCCCCAAACAAGCTTTGTTTGTGGACTTCGAAATTAATTCAGGCTAATTATACAAATTGGGTTGGGCGACTAGGAATTTCCTTATGAAGTTGCCCAAAATCACTTCGAGAAAATCATAAAAATGTCCAGTACAATTTGGTTGAGTAAAGGACTGTTTATGACTCACCAGAACTTCATTACATCAGCGTAATGGTGACTAGCTTGCAAATCAGAAGGTGTATGAACATTGGAGGAATGTATACATGTGCGTGGTTATCATGCTTCATGTGATGTGATGGGTTCGGTTGGGGCGGTGATGGGAGACGCTGAGCGTGCCATGGGGAAGGAAGAGAGGTATGAGATGAGGGGATGGGATTGACTAGTTTTTAGGTTTTGTTGTGTTTCATTTTTTTCTTTTAAGCCCTTAACTTAGCTTCATGATTTTAATGAACCCTTAAAAATTAAAATGTGTTTACTTACAAAATATGTTACATCCTTTTCTTAATTGCATGACACTAAATGAAAATTGTTGTGACACTAAAATTAAATGACGGTATTATTTGAATTGACTACACCTATTTTAATGCCATTAGCATGAGTGCCACCAAGATGTGATTGATAGTGTCATTTATGAAAAATGACACAATATGTTCAACATACAATGTCATTTTCTCAACAAATGATATCAATCGAATGCCACTATAAATCAAATGACACTATATATACATATAGTGTCATTTATAAACATAATGCCATTATCTTGATGCCACTAATTGACATTTTTCTTGTAGTGAAGGTGCAAGAAATGAAGTGAACTATCATCTCTAGAAAGTTATGTAACTTCTGCGATTGAAACTCAAAATTCTTGCCTCACTCATGTACTAAAAAACAATTAAATTAAAGAAGATGTATTGTGTGAGACGGTTTCACACATAATACGGGTTTGGAAATGAGTTTGCCCCTCCTCGCCCATTAAAGGGCAAACTATTTATTCTCTCAATCAATGAAATCCGTCTCATGTCTGAGACCGTCTCACACAAGTTTTTTTCAAAACGAAAAGAAAAAACAAATGACTAGTCTGATTGCTGCAGAATATCTTGATGAAAGTTGACAATTTCAGCAGCAATGAAGGTGTTAAATGAAAATTAAGGTCTTGGTTCCGAATGAATCTCTATCCTTGATTTCGCAACATGCTAGCATTATCCTTCAAATGCATGTTTGTTTACGAAATCCAAGCTTCTGATTTTCCAAATCATACTCCATATAAAAATTCTGCTGTTGATAATTCCCAATAATAATTGATGGCCCAAGCTTTACATCTTCTGATGAAATATTCCGACTACTTGATACAACTGTCATACAAACAACATCAGTACCAACAAAAGAAAACACATCAGCTACGGGCAGACCCATTTTCGACCCGCCCTTAAATTGAAAGACCAAGTCCGGAATGATTATGGTATCCTGACCCGATACATTAAAACAGGGTCTTAAACCCGTTTCATTTTCTACCTCAAGAGCTCTTTCATATTTTGACATTTGCTTTTCAAACTCTTTTGCCACAGGTTCAAATGCTCCACTATCCATCATCGTGAATGTTGTACCCGAATCCACAATGGTCCCACCATTTCCATCGGGTCCGGGTACTAGAATACTGTACGGAACTTTTACCACTTTGCCTCCGACTGTGATTTTCCGGAGAGTGATGTAATAATAGTCATGAAATGCTGAGTTGGATGTGGACGGGTTCTTGTGAAATGGGGTGTAGTTGGTTTTAGAGTCATCACCCGAATCCGACCCGGTTATCAAAACAAGGTCGCTGCTAATTGGGGCATCATCAAACTTATGAGACACTAGACAATACGAGAATTTCTTTAGACCCATTTGGATGGGTAAAGAACCCGGTCCACGCCCGAACCCTGCAATGCCGGTTGGTTGACGGGTTGAAGAAAAAGAGCACCCTACAGCAAAATCAGTCACTTTTTCCTCTGGAAAATCAAGGGTATCGGATAGTAATAAGCCGGTGGTCGAACCAGACCCGTATTGTATCAAATAAGGAGGACAAATCTGGCCATCGCTACACTGACCAACATAACCCGACCCGAACACCAACCCGCATTTCTTGTTCTTGCACCCAACCACCATGGCAGAAGAAGAAAGGTTGGGAATAAAAGTGGGTATGTCTTTCGGGTCATTGTTTGAGAAATTGCAGTCGGAGCACCTGTACCGATGGGTGCATGGGAACCAAACAAGGCTACTACCCGTATCCATGACAAAGGATAGGGCTTGTGGGGGAGACCCGAAGTTGAGAGAAATGGAGTATCCACCATAGCTTTGAGGAAAGAGGGGGACTTTATTAGTGTTTCGGGTCGGGTTTTTTAAGTGATGGGCTCTGGCGAGAGAGGAAGAAGTGAGATGGTTTGAGTTTTTGCCATGGATTTGGGTTGGGGATGAAGGGGGAGTGGGAGAGTTTGAGGGTAATGTGTTCACGGGAGGAGAGAGAGAGGGTGAGGAGAGAGAAGAGAGAGATGAGGAAGGAAAATAGAGAAAATAGAGAAGCCATGGGAGTGAATGTTGGAGTGGATGAGAGAGGGAAATGTGATTATTATGGTGTTAGATTTTTGTTGTGTGGCTGCAAGGATTTTTTTGGGTATGGGGTGGGGGACAAATTTTACCGTTGCGTTTGAGTGCATGTGATTGTTATGGGTTCTATACTTGAATACTCCCTCCGTCCCATCTGAAATAGGACGTTTTGCTATTTTGGGTGTCCCATTTGAAATAGAACATCCCAAAATAGAAAGCTTTTATTATTTTTTTATTAGTAGGACTCACTTGTTATACTCACAACAACTTTTCATTTATTATTCCCCACCTACTTTCTTTCTCCGTCATACTCACAACACTTACTTTTCAAACAACTTTTTATAATACAAGATTATTATTCCGTAATACCCGTGTCGGGACAAAGAATCTTATTTCGGAGGGGACGAAGGGACTATAGTAATGAAAGAAAGCTAAAATATTTTCCTTCTCGAGCTTGCTCCTGAGTTTTTTACGTACGGAGGAGGAAGTGAAAGGAAAGAAAAATATTGTAGATTTTCCCTCCTACATAATCCTCCCAAAACTAGGAAGAAATGGAAAGAAAATCAAAGGTTGTACTTCCCCCGTCTCAAACTTATCGCTACTTATTTCCTTTTTGGGCTTCCCATGCTTATTGCTACTTACCCAAAATGTTCAATTTCCTCTTTCCTGCCTACTCACAACAACCATCCACTAACTTATTTGCTCTCTCCTACTCACGCACAACATATACTTTTCCAACGTATTTTCTTAATCCCCGTGCACTCACTTTTAGTAGTAATAAGTTTGAAACGGATGGAGTAATTGTTGGTCCCAGAGGGCAACAAGGGTATAGAACTGCTAGAGGGGGGGGAGTGAATAGCGGTCCAAAACTTTTTCCAAAATACCCTTAAAATCAACCGAGTATTTATCAGTTTGGCCAACTGCGGTTCAAAGCACAAGAACCGAACTGATAAAATGCACAGCGGAGTTTGCGGTTTGGCCAAATAGGATAGTTAAAGAGTTTGGGCGGTTTGACTCAGGTTGAAAAAACACTATGATGCAACTGAATAGTTAAACTTAAAGTTCAAAGGAAAACACAATTCATCTTTCAAGTCACTTCGTATAAGGAGACAAGTTAAAGACCACAAACAAGAAAGATAAATAACAAGACAGAAAATAAAGATCAAACACACAAATTGAAGAGGTTCATTCTTAAATGAACTGCGTCCTCTACCTAGATGGTTAGTCTAGGATTTTCTAATAGCTATGAGACTTGTATTAATTTAGAGGAGGTTTTACAAGATGAATCTAAACTCTAAACAATAAGTCTAACCTAAGCTATAATAACAACCGGTGTTTTCGAAGTATATTATTAGAACAAGAAATAGGCATGAAATATATTAAGTAAGTTCCATCATGACATTGCTTGATTTGGAGTCCAAGAAAGAATGTCAACTCTCCCATCATACTCATCTCAAATTTACCTTTCATAAGCTTCTCAAACTTAACACACATAGTTTCATTAGTAGAACCGAAAATAATATCATCAACATATATTTGAACTAATAATGAATGACCTTTGTGTTTGGCAATAAATAAAGTTGTATCAATTTTACCTCGAGAGAAGCCTTGCTCAATAAGAAATTTAGATAGAGTGTCATACCATGCTCTTGGAGCTTGTTTGAGTCCATATAAGGCCTTCTTGAGCTTGAAGACATGATTAGGATATTTGTTGTCTTTAAATCCTGACGGTTGAGCTACATAAACTTCTTCTTGTAGTTCACCATTCAAAAATGCACTCTTCACATCCATTTGATATACCTTGAATTTCTTGAAGGGGGCATAGGCCAGGAACAATCTAATGGCTTCAAGTCTGGCTACAGGGGCAAAGGTTTCATCATAATCAATCCCTTCTTCTTGCCTATAACCTTGAGCAACCAACCTTGCTTTGTTTCTTGTTATAGTACCATTTTCATCCATCTTATTTCTGTATACCCATTTTGTTCCAATTACAGTGTGATCCCTGGTCCTTGGAACTAAAGTCCAAACTCTGCATCTTTCAAACTGATTGAGCTCTTATTGCATTGCAGCTACCTGTAGATACCCCGGGGAACCACGGCTTGGCTAGAGCGGTGAATTATCCTAGGATGTCTAACTTGTTTTAGATTGTTTAGAGTCGCCACCTATGTTTTTAAAGGAACATAAGAAAAACCTAGAAATAGCCTAATTTATGTACAAAACCAGAGATTCGGGAGAGAAGGGTTCGGGGGTTAGGTGACGGAGTGGGAAGTACTTAAACACCCACTCCGCCCCGCTTACGCGGGTCTTGCTACTATTGGTGTTCTAATATTTACATGTCCTTCAATTAATTAAATATAAATGTGCTAACAATTGTGATGAGAAGAAAAGGGGAAATAAAGGGGAAATAAAATAGAATTGTTTTATTTATTTAATGATAAAGATTACATGTAACGAGTAATGTTAAAGAATTACATTAAGAGATGAAGAGAAATTAACATGGTGAATTAAAGTTAAGATTAAAATGTAGGGAGATAACCTTAACTAACTTCAATATGTGAAGTAGTCATGTTGGTCATGTCCCATTAATGGGGATTGCATACATCAAGAAGAAGAAAACAAAGGAAGAAAATAGAGTTGTACCTTGAGAAAGAGGACTTGGAACCTTGACTTGAAAGTGTTATTGTTGTAATGAAATTGTTGTAAAACAATTTTGTGTAGAGTCTTGTTACTAAGAAATCTTGTTGGGAGAATTTGTGTATAATGTAGTTGGTGAATCAAGGTTGGAGTCCAAAAAAAAAGTCCTTTTCCA
Source organism: Campanula takesimana (assembly GCA_026119855.1). Taxonomy (NCBI): domain Eukaryota; kingdom Viridiplantae; phylum Streptophyta; class Magnoliopsida; order Asterales; family Campanulaceae; genus Campanula; species Campanula takesimana. The sequence goes on along the minus strand of JAOWBW010000490.1, from coordinate 515,843 downwards.
AGGTAGGAGATGATGGTTTTTATAGGTAAAAAAAGAGAGGGAAATGATGGAGGGAAATTGGTCATCCATGTGAAATGGAATGAGCCAATCACAAATAAGATAAATGAATAAAAGAAAACTAAAACAAATAAAAGAAATCAAATAATAAATGAAAGAAATATTAGTTTTTGGGAAAAGGCTTAGAATTTGGGATTTGGAGTTAATGAGAAAAGGGGGGATGAATGTGGATGTAAAAAGATGGTTTTTGTGATCAAGAAAAGATGTTTGTAAATAAGAAAAGGGAGGGAAATAAGGTGCAATCCGTTACTGCCAAAGTGGGAAGCGCGCGGGTCCGGCTTTTGGGGCGGGACGCGCGCGCGGCTCACTGGCAGTGCCGGAAGCACCCGCGGGTGAAAAATGACAGAATGACAGAATGACCCTAAAAGTTAACTCTGTTATGCAGTTTAGTTCAAAACTAACGGAATCAGATAGGAACTTAACCGAAGTAACAGAAATCAACAAAAATAAGTTAAATAAAAATACTTTGTATGCAATCGGGGTGAGAGGTCCAAGGCGGGGTGTCTACAGAGCCCCTCGGCGACGTGGATTGCGAAGCAAAACGCGTCGACGAAAGAAAGACAACCGCCGAGGACATCGACATGAGAAAACAAAGACTCGATAAAGCAGGAATTTGAAATTACAAAGGATAGAAATGCGCTCCCTGTGTGAGCGACTTTTGCTGATGGAAGAGGTATGGTGATTTTAGTGGTTCACCATGGACCAAAATTGGTGCTCTGTGCGGCACCTGGTGCTCTGTGCGGCACTTGTTGATTCTGGTGCGCGGTGCGGCATATTCTGATGCGCTGTGCGGCACTTGTTGATTCTGGTGCACGGTGCGGCATATTCTGATGCGCTGTGCGGCACTTGTTGATTCTGGTGCGCGGTGCGGCATATTCTGATGCGCTGTGCGGCACTTGTTGATTCTGGTGCGCGGTGCGACATATTCTGATGCGCTGTGCGGCACTTGTTGATTCTGGTGCGCGGTGCGGCATATTCTGATGCGCTGTACGGCACTTGTTGAATCTGGTGCGCGGTGCGGCATATTCTGATGCGCTGTGCGGCACTTGTTGATTCTGGTGCTCTGTGCGGCACCTGGTGCTCTGTCCGGCACCTGTTTTGTGTATGCTTTGCAGATATACGTGCTTGTGTGAGATGTGAAATAGGAATTGCGAGAGAAAATTGTGATTGTGGTGTGATATGATCTTGAAAGCACCTTTGTAATGAGAGAGAAGTAAGAATGTAGAAAGTGATCTTGTATGCGGTGTGATTTTGAGGAAAGCATTGGATGTATTCATACCTTCACTTACCATTGCCGCTTGAGTGGAGATTGATTCCTGATGTCCGCGGAGGATGCTTTGATGGAGAATGTCCATTCTTTAGATGTTGATGAGAGAATGCCCTTGATGTTGGGTTGGCGAGATGGTACTCTGGATGATGGGTTGGTCGTGCCAAAAGGCTGCCTACGTATCCCTTTAAGAGAATCAGACCAGCGTAGTTCAAGGATGATGGAGAACTCTGGGAAAGAAACTATGGAGCAAAGCAAAGTAAAGCACATATTTTTGCACATAGAAGGAGAAAAAGAAAAAAGTTTTTTTTTTTTTTTTTTTTTTTTTTTTTTTTTTTAGATTAGAAAGGAAAGAATATGCACACATGTGAGGAAAAGATTTTTTTTTTTTTTTTTTTTAGTCCGTGGGTGAACCATTTTAACCATTGTGTGCTTGTGAAGCCAACCCAAGATCAAGTCATGTTCAGTCGAAGTCCGGATTGCCTCGCTTGAATTCTGTTGTCGCTGGTGTGCCCAACGAAGATTGATGTCTAGCCCCAAGAGATTTGTCGATTATGGGGCTTCAAAAGGCTTTTGATGCCGAGATGAGGGGTTGGTGATTGTAAAGCCCCTAGAATGCCTTTGATGCCAAATTTGAGGGACTTGCATAGCTCCAAGATAAATCAGCTCTTGGCCCATTCGAGTAAATCGCCCTTTGTTGTTGTAGTGAGCAAGCCCCAAGAGGAGATCGTTGATGCCAAGCTTCGAGAGATTGCAAAGCCCCAAGTGTCGTGGGCTTGTAGATGGTGAGATGTGAAGACCTTTCATTGTAAAGCCCCAAATTACCTCGCGATTGGCTCGGCATTGAGAGCGGGTGTACCGTTTAGTAGAATTCTTGATAGAGATCTCCTTCTTGCTCTTACTGGGGAGATGAATGGCCTCATTGTGGTCGATACCCAAATGGCTGAGGGCTTATGTCAAAGGATGCAGTAATGTCTTGCGGTGCCGTCGAGGTCGCGGAGGATAAGGTCTTGGCGTGATAAAGTCTCAAATGAGTATGCTTGCTTGACTCTTCTTGAGTTGAACTAATGACGGATCTTCGGATGCAACTAGTGCTGTGGCCCAACTTTATCTGAGCTGCACCTTGTGCTTTTGATCTTGGAGAAGGGGGTGCTGAATTGCAGAAACATTGGGATTGGCCGTGGCATTTCCCGCTATAACCCTGTTTTGATTAGAGTTTAGCATATTGAATCTTTTTCCTTTTCTCTAAGACTTTCTTCATGATCTCGTTGAAAGTTCTAACAAAAATCATCAACTTCATTCATAACATCGGAGTCTTCATTTAAAACCAAGAGGCCTTTGAAGTGTTGAGAGACCCTTGAATCTTGATTGTTCTCATGGAGCCATAAGACTACTCCACATTGCACTTGCTCGAGTATTGTTGCCCAAAAGACTGTCGGTCGCGAAGCCCTAATACTGCCCTTTGCTTGAATTACTGTAATGCCGTAACCCAAAAGATTGTAGATTGCGAAGCCCGTTGAGACCTTCGGTGCCGAATTGAGGAAGCTTCCAATGTTGCACATGACTTTGCTGGGGATACCGCTGGGGAGTTAATTGCTCTTTGCCGAGGGAGCCTTTAAGACTTGACCGTAGCCCTTAGAGTGCCATCATTGATTGCGAGAAAGGTCCACCCTTGATTGGGGAAACGAGCACGGGCACACGTGACAAGAGGGCTTTTTGACATCCCTTTTTGAGAGACTTTGAGGATAGTCTCACACATCTTTTTTCGAGCATAGCCTCTAGGGCGTATTGATTGTCAAGTGAAGCAAAAGAAGTCCTTGTCCTTGAGTCACATAGCCCCTAGGGCGTCACCATTTGTTGAGCAAAGCAAGAGTGACTCGTCCTCGTGTGAGGGAATAAACATGAGAGTATATGGCAAGAGCTAGTCCATTTCTCGGGAGCCTTTCGGCGTACTTTAGAAGCACATACTTGAAGAAGCTTTGAAAACTGAGACACATGTTGTTGCTATTTGCTGCCCAAGCCAATTGACTAGCTAGGGATTATTTGTGCAACCTCGTGCCGTTTTATGATGGGCTTGTTCTCGGATGGATCTTGGTAACCACTGGCCTTCTTTTCATGAACCCAAAAATGTGCACTGCTGGAGAATGATGCCGATAACCCAAGACAACCTTTGATGGTGCTATATCTTGTCGAGCCTTTTGCAATCCCAAAGTTGACTCGGTGGGGAATTGACTTGCTGAGGAGATTCAATGTAGAACTTATCTTCTTTAGAGGCCGGGGATCTCCATTTCTCTTTCCCTTCTCTCTCTCACTCTCTCATTTTTTTTTTATGACGCACCCTGTTTTTTGCCTAGACCGCCCTTTCGGGTTTTCAATCTAGCGGGCATCTCTTTTGCGTCTTCATTTTTGACTCGATTAATGAGGAAGTGTGCATTGACTCTAGCTGAGGATGAGAGACATGTGATTTTGCGGTGAAAACCTTTTATCACTGAAGATGAGTGACATTGACTCGACTAGGGAAGTGTCCCTAGTATTGACATGTATTTTTTTTTATTGAATTGAATGACTCACGAAGGCAAGTAAGTCATTAAGAGAGAAGAGAAGGAAAGCCCCAATTTGATTGCAAGAAATTGGGAGTATGCAGAAAGAATAAAAGTCCTTAGACTCGACAAGGAACGCGAAATGATTCCAAATCTAAGAAAGTTGTTCAACATTTTTGGTGATTAATTCATTGGCAAATGAATCGTACAAATATGTCTTGACAAGTTCGAGATGAAGGCCGATCACCATAACGCGCTAGGACTAAACATTTCTTCTTTCTTGCATGAGACCGGACCCGAAGGTTGCCTACGTTCCTCCAGTGTAGAGGCTCAGGTCACCGTAGTTCTTGTGGATTCTCCATTCTTCGGGATGGAATTGTTGCTTCGTAGCTTCGTCCTTTGTTGGTGGATGATGATGTTGATCTTCTTTGATTGAGTGGGATTTTTTTTTTTTTTTTTTTGTGCTCTAACTTTTTCCTAGGTTGATTTGATGATTTCAACCTAGCGAGCTTTTATTTATTTATTATTTTTTTTTTAATCCCCTTTTGAAACATTGCTTGATTTTTCTCTATGGTTGTTGCTTCACCTTTGATGTCTTGGCTTTGTCTTCGTCGTTGATGATGTTGCCTTCGTCACAATGTTTAGCCCCTAGGCGTTCAAGTGATGGCCTTCATTCCAAAACTCGTTTAGACATCTTTTCATCATTTTGCCAAGAATTAGATTGAACAACTTGGAAGAGTGTATAAGGACAAGAACGACTTTTATTTGATAAGAAGACTCGACACTTAACATGGGACGAGAGAAAACATTAATGCACACAAAAGAGGACTTTTGACTCTTTTTTTTTTTTTTTTTAATCCTACTACTAGGTAGAGAAAGAGAAACGGAGATTGTTGTTGTAGTCCCCATTGTCGTTGTAGTCTCCTTGTGGCATGATTTCTTGTAGAAGCCCCATTTCGAAACCAAATCATTCTTCTTTGATGAGTTCTTGCATGTTGGCACTCTCTAAAGGTTGCTCTTCACCCACAGTAAATTCGCCGTTGTCGAACAAATCTTGGATGATGTTTCGGAAAAGGAAGCACCCTTCGGTAGTATGGCCACTATGCTTGTGGTAGCCGCACCATTCACCATGTGCATGATTCTTCGGTATCGTCTTTGGCTTGTACCCCTCTAAAGGCTTGACCTTTCCACTTGCCACCAAAGTTTCAAATGCTTCGGCTTGGGTTACTCCTAGGAGAGGAGTGAAAACTCGGTTGTTGGCGGTACCTTTGTAGCTTTTGAGGGACGGGCCACTTGAGCATGCTTTACCCTTAAACTTTGCTTTGCCGTCGGTGAGCTCTTGCAAACGGGCTTTGAGTTCGGAAACCTCTTCCTCGTGAATTCTTCTTTCATAATCAAGACGAGCCTTGAGTTCGGAAACCTCTTCTTTGTGAATCCTCTTGTCGATATCGAAACGGGCTTGCCACAAATTGTCTTTACGGCGGGCATCCTCGACAATCATATCCATTTGTTCCCCCATTGATTTCATTATGTTGAGTAACCCTTCGTTGGACACGAAATCATTCCACCGTTGTTGTTGTTGCCGTTGGAAGCCATTGGACCTATTGGAAGAGCACGGTTGATCTTAGATTGGCCCCACAAACACCTTTTGGATAAAATGAATTAACCCACAAACAAAGAAAAAGACTCAACCACATAAGGAAAAACGACTCTTTTTTTTTTTTTTTTTTATTTACAAAGTCGGAAGGACGTGGTCCTTTTTGGGGTTTCTAGGAAAAATAGTTGAATCGTCACACTAGTATATAGACCTTCTCGCGGTCCCATATACTCATCGGATTCCACCACGCTTGTGATACCTACATGTGACGGGATTAAACTAAATTAATGTAGTAAATCATACATGCGGGGACGGATTTTTTATTTTCGTCCAAGATGGCCACTTTTGGGGACGGAGTTTTATTTCGTCCATTGCAACAAATTGGCATGTATGATTTGAAGACATTAGTTTAGGGAAATCTCGGTACATGAAAACCGACTTGAGTCACGGAGTGTTAGACCCTAGACTAGAATTGTGTGGCTTGTGCTCGGCTTGAATATGAGGCTCAAAGGTCACCCCCGGCATGTAGTCATGAACTACGCCACGGGCTGAGGTTTACCGCTTCGAAAGAGCCAAGGTCGGGTGGAGCTTGAAACTTTCTAGGACGGGCCTCGACGGGTTTGGGGTTGAACATTGTGCGACTCGATAGTGAGCAATTGATAAGAATATGTGCATGTAGTGTGAGGTCTAACATGTGACAAAACATTTATTTTTTTTTCAAAAGAAATAAATAAAAAAAAAAAAAAAAAAAACAAATAAGCACATAATTACAACTTTCGAATCACCCGTGTGACCGATGAAAATAAACAGAAATTAAAAGAAATTGTATGCAGGCCCGGTGCCCACACACTGTCATTTTGTTCTGTTTCTGTGCACTGTTCTGTTCCGGGAATGCGCCCAAGCACGCGCATTGTGTTGCCTATGCGGAAGGCGCGCGCGTGAGAGGAAGCAGGGCAGAGGCGCCCGCTTCTGGGTGAGAACCTGCAAATCAGTGGGTTCAAGGGATTGTCTTGACCCTTAATTAAGAAAACTTTCCCCTGCAGAATTTGTTAGCACAGAAACATGGAATTGAAGGACAAGAAAGGAGGCACGCGATTCTGGTAATAAGGGTCGGACGCGCGCGCTTTAGGCCAAGAAGGCCGGAGGCGCGCGCTTCCTACCCTTTTTACCAGAATGCCCAGAAAACAGAATAAAAGAACACCAAAAATGAAAACGCAAGTTTGACCCTCTATCGTCCCCAGCGGAGTCGCCACTGTAGATACCCCGGGGAACCACGGCTTGGCTAGAGCGGTGAATTATCCTAGGATGTCTAACTTGTTTTAGATTGTTTAGAGTCGCCACCTATGTTTTTAAAGAAACATAAGAAAAACCTAGAAATAGCCTAATTTATGTACAAAACCAGAGATTCGGGAGAGAAGGGTTCGGGGGTTAGGTGACGGAGTGGGAAGTACTTAAACACCCACTCCGCCCCGCTTACGCGGGTCTTGCTACTATTGGTGTTCTAATATTTACATGTCCTTCAATTAATTAAATATAAATGTGCTAACAATTGTGATGAGAAGAAAAGGGGAAATAAAGGGGAAATAAAATAGAATTGTTTTATTTATTTAATGATAAAGATTACATGTAACGAGTAATGTTAAAGAATTACATTAAGAGATGAAGAGAAATTAACATGGTGAATTAAAGTTAAGATTAAAATGTAGGGAGATAACCTTAACTAACTTCAATATGTGAAGTAGTCATGTTGGTCATGTCCCATTAATGGGGATTGCATACATCAAGAAGAAGAAAACAAAGGAAGAAAAAGGAGTTGTACCTTGAGAAAGAGGACTTGGAACCTTGACTTGAAAGTGTTATTGTTGTAATGAAATTGTTGTAAAACAATTTTGTGTAGAGTCTTGTTACTAAGAACTCTTGTTGGGAGAATTTGTGTATAATGTAGTTGGTGAATCAAGGTTGGAGTCCAAAAAAATGTCCTTTTCCAAGGTAGGAGATGATGGTTTTTATAGGTAAAAAAAGAGAGGGAAATGATGGAGGGAAATTGGTCATCCATGTGAAATGGAATGAGCCAATCACAAATAAGATAAATGAATAAAAGAAAAATAAAACAAATAAAAGAAATCAAATAATAAATGAAAGAAATATTAGTTTTTGGGAAAAGGCTTAGAATTTGGGATTGAGAGTTAATGAGAAAAGGGGGGATGAATGTGGATGTAAAAAGATGGTTTTTGTGATCAAGAAAAGATGTTTGTAAATAAGAAAAGGGAGGGAAATAAGGCGCAATCCGTTACTGCCAAAGTGGGAAGCGCGCGGGTCCGGCTTTTGGGGCGGGACGCGCGCGCGGCTCACTGGCAGTGCCGGAAGCGCCCGCGGGTGAAAAATGACAGAATGACAGAATGACCCTAAAAGTTAACTCTGTTATGCAGTTTAGTCCAAAACTAACGGAATCAGTTAGGAACTTAACCGAAGTAACAGAAATCAACAAAAATAAGTTAAATAAAAATACTTTGTATGCAATCGGGGTGAGAGGTCCAAGGCGGGGTGTCTACACTACCCAACTTGGATCACTTAGAGCTTCATCTACTTTCTTCGGCTCCATCTGAGATAACAGTGCGGTTGAGAACAAACTGTGGTTATCTCTATGGGTTAAGCTTCCTCTTGTTTGAACACCAGAACTGATAGGACCTATAACATTGGTTGTTGGATGGTCTCTATGCTCATTAATTTCTGGAGGGAGGTCTTCTTGAACCACTATTTCTTGAAGATTTTCTAGAGGAGGCTCTTCTTGATAATCATTGAAATCTTCATTGAAGGTGATGATTGGAAATGGATCAACGGTTTGAATGGGATCAGAAGAGTGCGGTTCTACAGCAACACCTTCGGTTTGATTTGGAGCGGCTGGAGAACCTGATGGAGCGGTTTGAGTAGGTTGGTCCTTTGTGTTGGGTTTCGTAGATACATGCGCAGCGGAAATTAGCATTTAAAATTTTGAAACCCAAAGCCATGGAACCGTTCATATGATTAAATCAAATACAACATAAGAATAAAGGAATAAACTAACCCTTGATGGCTATCAAATTCTCTTGGTATTTGGTGGAGGTTTGAAGACTTGATCACGATCACAAAGCTTGAACACGAACTTTGAAGATGATGATTTTCACCCTCTAGCGGTATCCACACTTCGAACGAATATCAAAGGAGCTTCTTTGATCTTGGTTGCTAGACCAACAACTATGAAACACACTTTCACAATTTGATATGACTATATGGAATTTTTCTTTTGTGTATTATTTTGTTCTTCAACCAAAGATGTCTTAGAACAAAATAAAACCTCTCTCAAACTCTTTGGAGACTCACAAAAGGCTATCTCTGAAGTTCTGGCCGAAATCATCCTTTATACACAAGCAAGACCTATTCCAAATAGGAATCTTGTGTCAAAAGACATTCCAAATCTAATTAGGAAAGTGCCAGTCGACAGTACTGTGCGGCCACCCAAAAACCTCTGTGCGGTCGCACAACAATCTAAAACAAAACTGGTACATTTCTGAGCTAAGTGTGCGGCCGCCCAGTCCATTATGTGCGGTCGCCCACTTCCCAGAAAGTCCAGAATTTCCAAAATTCCAATGTAGTCCTTTTAAAGATTCGTTCTATTGTGTGTGACCCTCTAGGATTATACTAAGTTGGCAATGAGCTCAAACATGATCCCATAAGATATGATTAGGTTCTAGCAAACCGTCATACCTACCCAAATAGTATAACTAGATACAAGTTCGCATTCCTTTAGAATATGTCATAATCCTTTTGTCCACGATATCATTGAACACAAGTCATGGTCAAAGAGTCAACTTGTTTTGTTCAATACTTTCTCGATTCCGAATATGTTGATAATTCAAATGCTATTGATCCAATCAATCCATTTGAGTCCGGACGAACATTTCATCAACATCATTCCTACGAGTGGCCCAATCTTGACATCTCTCCGAGGAGGGACAAATTCATTTAGCTTATTATTCTTCCCTACGTGAATCCGATTATGCCAATCATACCCTTTATAACTTCCCGGTTAAAGGTAGCGTTTGAATATGTCAAACATAATGTTCATCAAGTGGAAGACTATAATAACTTCATGTCTAAGGATTCAAATGACATAACTAATATGAGATATATGTTTGACATGGACCATGACATAAATCTCATACAGCGGGTCATGTCCAGTACCTTGTTCCAAACAAGTACCCATAAATCTAACATGATCATCGCATGATCATTTAGCCTTTATACTAGTGCTTAACAAGTACTAGGGACGGAGATTATTATAAGTAAACATGAACAATAATAATCATCAAAACATCTCTTTATTGATATGAAATAAATGATAACAATTACAACGTTTATTAAACGTGCCTAGGGCACCACTACCAACAATCTCCCACTTTCCCTAGGCCCAATCTCCCATGTATCTAATACCCATGGACCTAACATGACTATCATGTTTAGCTTGTGGAAGTCCCTTTTTTAGCGGGTCCGCAACATTGTCATCAATAGGTACTCTGCATATATTTACGTCTCCCCTATCAACGATCTCTCGAATGATATGAAAACGCCTAAGTATGTGTTTGGATTTCTGATGTGCTCTTGGTTCCTTTGCTTGAGCAATAGCACCATTATTATCACAATAAAGGTCTATTGGATTAGCAATACTAGGGACCACTTCAAGTTCAGTTATGAACTTCTTAATCCAAACAGCTTCCTTTGCAGCATCCGATGCAGCAATATACTCAGCTTCTGTTGTAGAATCACCGGTTGTACTTTGCTTGGAACTCTTCCAGCTTACAGCTCCACCATTTAACATAAACACAAAACCCGATTGCGATCGGCTATCATCTTTGTCGGTTTGGAAGCTTGCATCCGTGTAAGCATTTACAACGAGATCATCTTCCATTCCTCCATAGACCAAAAACGAGTCTTTAGTTCTTCTCAAGTACTTAAGAATCGCTTTTACAGCTATCCAGTGATTTTCGCCAGGGTCGGATTGGTATCTACTTGTCATGCTCAAAGCATAAGACACATCCGGCCTAGTACAAATCATGGCATACATGATGGACCCAATTGCCGAAGCATATGGAACATCATTCATTTTCTCACGCTCATCTTTTGTCTTAGGACATTGAGTCTTGCTTAGAGAAACTCCATGTAACACGGGCAAGGTGCCTCTCTTAGAATTTTCCATACGGAATCTTCTAATGACCTTGTCAATGTATGTACTTTGGCTTAAACCAAGTAGCCTCCTTGATCTATCTCTATAGATCTTAATGCCAAGTATATATGCGGCTTCACCCATATCTTTCATTGCGAAGCACTTTCCTAACCAAGTCTTCACAGAATGAAGTGTAGGAATGTCGTTTCCAATGAGCAATATGTCATCCACGTATAAAATAAGGAATAGCACTATGCTCCCACTAATCTTCTTGTATACACAAGGCTCATCTTCGTTCTTGATGAAACCAAACTCTTTGACCGATTCATCAAAACGGAGATTCCAACTCCTTGAAGCTTGCTTCAATCCATAGATGGATCTTTGCAATTTGCATACCTTAGAATCTTGTTCAAAACTTTCTGGTTGTGTCATATACACATCCTCTTGGAGTTTTCCATTCAGGAAAGCGGTTTTGACGTCCATCTGCCATATTTCATAGTCATGATATGCGGCAATGGCAAGCAAAATTCTTATAGACTTGATCATTGCTACGGGTGAAAAAGTTTCATCATAGTCAATACCATGAACTTGCCTATAACCTTTCGCTACAAGCCTAGCTTTGTAAGTATGCACCTTCCCATCCATGTCAGTCTTCTTCTTGAAGACCCATTTGCATCCTATTGTTTTTACACCTTCGGGCGCATCAATCAAATTCCAAACTTGATTGTCTTGCATGGATTGCAATTCGGATTCCATGGCTCCAAGCCACTTGTCCGAATCAGGAGAAGACATCGCCTCTTGGTAGGTTGACGGTTCATCATTCTCAATGATTTCTACCTCATTACTATCCGTTACGAGAAATCCATATCTCTTGGGCTCGGATCGTAACCTACTAGATCTGCGAGATGCTTGTGTATTTTGAACAGGTTCCACAACTCCTTGTGGTTCTTGTTCTTGTTCCACTATTGGTTCAATGTTATTTTCTGAGTCTCGAATTTCTTCAAGATTTATTTTACTCCCACTGATTTCTTTGGAGAGAAACTCTTTCTCTAGAAAGACCAGTTCGGGCAACAAACACTTTGTTGTCCTCTCGGTTGTAAAAGTAATATCCTTTAGTTTCCTTAGGATATCCCACGAAAATACATTTATCAGATTTGTGTGCTAGTTTGTCAGAGATAAGTCTCTTGACATAAACTTCGCAACCCCAAATCCTCATGAAAGATAGACTAGGTTTCTTTCCACTCCACATCTCATATGGAGTCTTTGGAACCGATTTAGTTGGAACTTGATTTAGTGTGAAAGCAGCGGTTTCTAGGGCGTAACCCCAAAAGGATATTGGAAGATCAACTTGACTCATCATTGATCGAACCATGTCTAACAAAGTCCGATTTCTCCTCTCAGACATACCATTCCATTGTGGTGTTCAGGGCGGAGTCAATTGTGAAACTATTCCACAATTCTTTAGATGATCGTCAAATTCTTGACTTAAGTATTCACCACCTCGATCTGATCGAAGTGCCTTTATACTTTTGCCAAGTTGTTTTTCTACTTCATTTTGAAATATTCTAAATATCTCAAATGCTTCACTTTTATGTTTCATTTGGTAAACATACACAAATCTACTATAATCATCAGTGAAGGTTATGAAGTATTGAAATCCTCCCCTAGCATTGCTACTTAATGGTCCGCATACATCGGAATGTATCAACCCCAATAAGTCGCTTGCCCTTTCACCCAACTTGGTAAAAGGTGTCTTAGTCATTTTTCCAAGAAGACACAACTCACAAGAGTCATATGACTCTAAGTCACATGAACCCAAAAGTCCGTCCCCATGGAGTTTTGAGATACGCTTCTCATTAATATGACCAAGACGGCAATGCCACAAATAAGTATGATTTATATCATTAGGTTTAGATTTATTATTTACATGATAGACATTATTTTCATTCTTGACATCCAAGATATAAAGGCCATTAAATGAATTAGCAATACCATAAAGCACATCATTTAAATAAATAGAAAATTTCTTATTCTCAATAAGAAACTTAAAACCTTCATTATCCAAACAAGAAATTGAAATAATATTTCTGCTTAAATCCGGAACATAATAACAATTGTTCAAAACAAGAATTAATCCGGAAGGTAAAGTGACTTCATAAGTCCCTACGGCTAATGTAGCAACTCTTGCTCCATTCCCCACGCGTAGATCTACTTCACCTTCTTTAAGCAGTCTCCTATTCTTTAGTCCCTGCACATTTAGACAAATGTGAGAACCACATCCGGTAGCCAATACCCAAGAATCAGTGGTAGAAAGGAGAATATCTATCATATAGATACCTGAAGTCGACGCAGCCTTGCTGCTCTTCTTCTTCTTTTGCTCTTCCAAGAAAGCCTTGCAATTACGTTTCCAATGACCAATTTCTTTACAATGGAAACAAATTGCATCCTTTTGTGTATCGGGTTTTGCCTCAGAAGCCTTGGCAACCTTTGCCTTGCTTATCTTGGGTTTGACAACTTTTGCCTTACCCTTGCCTTTGGCACCAGGCTTCTTCCCATCATGAACCAAGAGCACAGGAGAACCTTTCTCCACAATTTTCATCTCTGCAGTTTTGAGCATCCCATGCAACTCAGAGAGATTCTTATCCATTCCATGCATGTTATAATTCATTACAAACTGATTATAACTTTTAGGCAATGAATTAAGAATGAGATCCGTGGCTAGCTCTAATGGGATTGGATAGCCAAGTTTCTCAAGGTGCTCTACAAACTAACCTTTCATTTTAAGAAAGTGAGGACTCACTTGTTGCCCTTCATTCATTTTACTAGTAGTGAATGCAACAATGGTCTTGTACCTCTCTTGCCTAGCTTGCTCTTGAAACATGGTTCTCAACTCCACGCCTATCTCATAGGCTTCCAAATGTTCCAAACTTTGTTGGAGTTTTGAACACATAGCAGCAAGCATGAGACAACTTACATCTCTAGAATCATTACGATGTTTCTTGTAATTGTCTCTTTCTACCCTAGGGACAGTAGGCGGTGGTTCAGCGGGGAGAGGCCCATCGAGAATGTACAACTTATCTTCTTGCCTAAGAACGATTCTTATGCTACGGATCCAATCCATAAAGTTGGTACCATTCTCTTTGAGCTTATCCTTCTCAAGGATCGATCGTAACGACATTAATTGAGTGTTATTAGTCATTATCTACAAATATGCAAAATTTCCAAAATTTAATAAGTACCGATTTTCATTAAAGAGATAAATAATGTATTTTTTTTTAAACAAAATACTCCCACTAAATTATATAACCTTCATATACATCCAATGTATAATATAATTCAAATGGGTTAAGATCCAACTTTAATTTAATTTCAAGTCCGCTAAGGCGAATTACACAAAATCAAATTAATTAGGTAGACAACTCTTGTCAATCATATCTTATATGACTCTTAGTTCCTTTTATGAGATTCTTTAAGAAATCAAATTTCAAAAAGCATGTTAAACCTCATCTTTGCCTAGGCCCAAAACTGTTTTGACGCCCAATTAAGTCTAACCATTTTAAACGCACAGTTAATGTGTCCCGCTAGGGCGTGCCCACACTATCTATCTTGCTCATACATAAACAAATTTAATGCACCTCGCTAGGGCGAATCTACATTAAAATCACTCATGTACTAACAAGTGTTTTAATCATGGCATGGCAATAAAAGACTTAAAACTTTCTTTGAAGGTTCATCACATATAGCATATAACACATTTATGAGCACATAATATAAACATGTTACACATCAAGTTTAGCCACTAAATTAATCTTCATTAATTTAAGCATGATATTTATGTGTCATTAGTTTCTCTATAATTATGAGGATGAGACTATTTCAACTTTGGTTATTATCTCCAAATCAAGACAACAAGAAGTGCGGTCGAACTAAGCCATTAGGCAACCACAATCCCGCACTAATTCAAGAAACCAAGAAAGTAGTCCATGTGGCCGAAACTAAGCAATAGATGGTCTCGTTGAACGTAGGCCAATTGCATTCACAATTCCACATGGATCTCCAAACTTTGAATCAAGAACTTTGTTTCTCAATTTTAGCAATTATGAACTCTTCATAATTCTAACTTCGTTTCATCTTTGAAACTTTGATTGCGATCAAGTTTGGGAAACACAATCTCGATGAACGCAGATTAGCCATCCAAACCTTGAACCAATCTTAGAATCACAAGACTAAAACAAATAAGAAAATCAAACCCCAAGATCCACACAAAAACCAACTACCCAAAACCCATTCCAGATCAGCAGGTCTGGATTGGTTCTGTTACTGGTTTTGTTGAACCTCTCGAAAATTCCAAATTCTGATTTTTGAGCAAAATCAGACATTCTGATCTTGGCGTGCGACCGCCCAAAAAGACCTGTGCGGTCGCCCAAAAACCGTGCGGTCGCCCAGTATCTTCCGTGCGGTCGCCCGGTTCAATCAGAATGTGCAGAATTTTAAGTTCGAAAATTTTGTCTCAAAATTGTTTTTCCCCGATTATTAAAACTTTGATCCAATCAAAAATTAATAACCAACAATTCTGAATCCACCATAATTTATTTATTGCGATTGAATCGTGCGATCAAAGTTGCAAAACAATAAACCACATAAAATCACATAACACATAAACATCACATATTCCAATATTCATATCATGCAAGGCACATAACCAATTTATATACACATAACATGATCTAGGTATTGAAATAATCAACATGAACGGGGCTCTGATACCACTGTTGGGTTTCGTAGATACATGCGCAGCGGAAATTAGCATTTAAAATTTTGAAACCCAAAGCCATGGAACCGTTCATATGATTAAATCAAATACAACATAAGAATAAAGGAATAAACTAACCCTTGATGGCTATCAAATTCTCTTGGTATTTGGTGGAGGTTTGAAGACTTGATCACGATCACAAAGCTTGAACACGAACTTTGAAGATGATGATTTTCACCCTCTAGCGGTATCCACACTTCGAACGAATATCAAAGGAGCTTCTTTGATCTTGGTTGCTAGACCAACAACTATGAAACACACTTTCACTGTCGCGGCCCCGAACCCGCGGGTCCGGAACACGCGAGCTGGACGTCGACCTAAAACCAAAACTCTGAAATATAGAAGTTAAAAATTCCAATTTGAGTCAAAAGATGATAACACAAGGTTTTACAAATCCAAGTTTAAATCAATAAAGTGCATCTAACATAAGCTCCACAGCTTATACTAAAAAGAATAAAATATACAATTCTTAATGACGTCAATAATGGTAAAACTATCCCCAAAAGGTTATACATTTAAATAATGTAAACTGATCCATAACAACCTGCCCCAAAATCTCAATCCTCTCGACGTCCTCCTCGATCCGCGAATCCTAATCCTTTTCCTCCTGGGGGGGGTTAAGGAAAAACAAAGATGGAAATAAACGGGGTGAGATAAAATCTCAGCAAGTTACTAATGCAACTACATGACATGCTATAATGCAATAAGCAATAAACAAGGATAAATGTCACATAGCGTGAAACAATTAACAGTCAACAGATAGCAGCGGAAAGTAAACACATAACAAAGGATATTAGCCAAGGTTTCCAAACCGGTACATCCAAATAAAGGATCGCTGCGCAGCTTCAATAATCAACAAATCATCATCTTCATAATAGCATGAAAGCTGAAGAGAAATCCCCGGTCAGAAGCGACCAATCAACCCATCAATCAAACAAACCATCTTCATAGTAGCATAAAAGCTGAAGAGAAACCCGGTACCGGAACCAATAACAATGATAAAGTGCCACAAAGGGCGGGAGCCATGCCACAAAGTCATGCTCCAAAACGATTAGCTAGAATACCCACGACGGAGCTAGCTCATCCCAACCAAGGCCAATCTGGATGAGGACAGAAGGACCAATGGGCGATGCTATACTGGACTTGGCTCGTGCCATTATAGCATTATCCATTGCCTGACTCGATACACAAATAACCAGCTGGACTTCCAATAAATGTTAAGTAATAATTACTAGCTTATTTAAACAACTTAGGGTTCCGAAGTAAGGAACCATACCAATTAATCACCATAAAGATGCAACGGTTACTCATGAAGAGTTTAACAACAACGATAACAGAGTTTCTCATGAAGGGCACCACAACGATAAACGGAATTTCTCATAAAGAGCACAACAACAATGATTATTAGAATACAGTAATTTCATAAAGAGGAACCATCCCAGATACATTCCAAGGATGATACCCACGAGTTAATCATAAAGAACACAACTCAAACGGTCGCTCACAAATAGTACGACGACTATAACCCAAAATTATCCTAAACGTTTACTCATAGAGATGTACTAGTACTATGAACTCAACCATCTCATCACACCTGGAATTCCAAAGTAGGAAATCAGAATGAATACACCTTAAGGTTAATCAAACCGTAGGTACCCAATTACCAATTCACGCTTTACCTCCGTTCGTAACGAACCAAATCTAAACATCCCAAACGAATCCAAAAGGTTGCACTTATTTGAACATGATCACGACAGGACTAAACCCCACACCTTGGTGCTCAATAACAACCCCCTAGGTACTATAGGTCATCGCCTAAAACCTAGACCAAGTCTTACGCGAAATTCAATTCGGTTGGAACAAACACGAACACATCATAAGATGCCCAAACAATACTTGATCAAATTACATAACGCTATTGTTCACAAGGAACCAATTTTAATTACTAAAGTGCTCCACGGTGTTATCTTAAGGTAATTAGAAGAAGGTACCCTAAACTAGTTAAGTCATTTAGTTTAAACAAGCAAAAAGGACAAAATCCTGGAACAGAGGCAGGCGGGCGCCTGGAATGGGGCAGGCGAGCGCTTGCGAGTGGCAGAAACTTATGGTCATGAAATTCTCCAGTGGGCGGGCGCCTAAGGGCTTAAGGGCGGGCGCTCGGAAGTGATCTGGGTCGGAAAATCAGAGCTGGGTTCACCATTTTCGAGCCAAAACACAAATCTTCAATAAATGCTCAAAATCAAACTTTCAACTAGTTTCCAAGGTACCAAAACTACATCTAAACATCTAGGGAACCTAAACAACAACATCTAACAACCCAAAACCAAGAATCACACCCAACATTTCAAAATCACCATTTTCTTCCCAAGAACTCAAATAAATTCAAATAAATTCAAAACTCAATCAAACTTCGAAAATAACACATCAAACATCACATGAACATGATATGAACATTTTAGCATCAAAATGGGGGAAAAGTAACTTACTTGATAAATCTCAAAGTTGCCGGAATTCAATTCTTTTTGGTTCTACGCGATCCTATCGACGATCTAAACAAGGTTCACGCTTTAAGAAATGAGAGATTATGAGAGGAAGATGGAGGAAATGAAGAGAGAAGGAAGAAGATGAGAAAACTTACCTTTTGTAGAGAGAGAGAGAGATTGAGCTGGGAATGGGATGGAGAGAGTGAGGAGAAGGTGAGGGAGAAGGGAAATTATTTCCAAATGTTGCACTTAGGGCCCCTCCCCTACACTACTCAAAATAAACAACTTCCCACTAATAATTAAGACCCAACAATACTACACTAGCACAAATGACTCAATTCAAAATGCTAGGCATAATTATTATGACACATAAAATGCACACATAATTATTTAAATAAATAATAATTTAAATAAATAAATAAGCAAATAATTAAATAATAATCATTTAATTACTAATAAAATAAAGCCTAGATTTCGGGTCGTGACATTCACAATTTTATATGACTATATGGAATTTTTCTTTTGTGTATTATTTTGTTCTTCAACCAAAGATGTCTTAGAACAAAATAAAACCTCTCTCAAACTCTTTGGAGACTCACAAAAGGCTATCTCTGAAGTTCTGGCCGAACTCATACTTTTATACACAAGCAAGACCTATTCCAAATAGGAATCTTGTGTCAAAAGACATTCCAAATCGAATTAGGAAAGTGCCAGTCGACAGTACTGTGCGGCCGCCCAAAAACCTCTGTGCGGTCGCACAACAATCTGAAACAAAACTGGTACATTTCTGAGCTAAGTGTGCGGCCGCCCAGTCCATTATGTGCGGTCGCCCACTTCCCAGAAAGTCCAGAATTTCCAAAATTCCAATGTAGTCCTTTTAAAGATTCGTTCTATTGTGTGTGACCCTCTAGGATTATACTAAGTTGGCAATGAGCTCAAACATGATCCCATAAGATATGATTAGGTTCTAGCAAACCGTCATACCTACCCAAATAGTATAACTAGATACAAGTTCGCATTCCTTTAGAATATGTCACAATCCCTTTGTCCACGATGTCATTGAACACAAGTCATGGTCAAACAGTCAACTTGTTTTGTTCAATACTTTCTCGATTCCGAATATGTTGATAATTCAAATGCTATTGATCCAATCAATCCATTTGAGTCCGGCCGAACATTTCATCAACATCATTCCTACGAGTGGCCCAAGCTTGACATCTCTCCGAGGAGGGACAAATTCATTTAGCTTATTATTCTTCCCTACGTGAATCCGATTATGCCAATCATACCCTTTATAACTTCCCGGTTAAAGGTAGCGTTTGAATATGTCAAACATAATGTTCATCAAGTGGAAGACTATAATAACTTCATGTCTAAGGATTGAAATGACATAACTAATATGAGATATATGTTTGACATGGACCATGACATAAATCTCATACAGCGGGTCATGTCCAGTACCTTGTTCCAAACAAGTACCCATAAATCTAACATGATCATCGCATGATCATTTAGCCTTTATACTAGTGCTTAACAAGTACTAGGGATGGAGATTATTATAAGTAAACATGAACAATAATAATAATCAAAACATCTCTTTATTGATATGAAATAAATGATAACAATTACAACGTTTATTAAACGTGCCTAGGGCACCACTACCAACACTTTGCGGTTTCATGATTAGGGTAAGATGTACCTGTCTCAAAACCACTAAAATCATCAACAACATTTGGAGCCATATGTGGCTCAAGAATATCATGTTCATCAAATGTAACATGGACTGACTCTACAATTTTTAATGAAGTCTTATTAAAACAACGAAAAGCTTTTGAATGTTTAGAGTAACCAACAAAAATACCTTCATCGGCTTTTGCATCAAATTTACCTCGATGCTCCCTGCCATTATACAAGATGTAGCATTTGCATCCAAATATTTTAAAGAAGGCAATGTTGGGTGATCTGCCTCTCCACAATTCATAAGGAGTCTTGTTGTGAACTTTGATGATGAGGGAGCGGTTCTGGGTGAAACATGCGGTATTGACAGCTTTGGCCCAGAAGTACTTGGGAAGCTTGGCTTCTGCAATCATGGTCTTCCCTGCTTCAATCAAAGTTCTGTTCTTCCTTTCCACTACTCCATTCTGTTGTGGAACCCCAGCGGTAGAGAAAATCATTAATACCATGATCATCATGATCACAATATTGGGTAACAACATTGTTTGTAAATTCGGTTTCATTATCTGAACGCACAGCAACGATGTCATCCAATTTCTGAGTTTGGAGCTGTCTAAAGAGAGCAGTTACGATGCCATAGGTATCATTGCCATCATTTCCACCCATGTATATCTTGAATAATCATCAACCACCACTAGTGTATAGCGGTTTCCTCCTATACTTGTGGTTGGGACAGGTCTAAATAAATCCATGCGAAGCAGTTGCAAACAGCGATTCGTTGAAGATGCGATTTGATTTTGCTTGAAAATGACTGTTTGGGCTGCTTACCAAGCTGGCATGCTTTACATTTCTTATCATGATGATCAGCCACTTTGGGTAGTCCTTTGACAAGACCGTCCCTTTACAGTTTTGCTTGATACTTGAAGTTCAAGTGGCTGAGCCGCTTATGCCATAACCAGCTGCTTTCACTTATATTTTTGGCTACAAAACAGAGGTCAGCAATAAAAACAATATTACTCAAATCTATCATATATACATCACATGTTCTGTTGCCAGTCAGTAGAGTAACTCCAGAAGTTGCATCTTTGATTAAACAATTAGTTGAAGTAAAGTTGCAGTTCATTCCTTTGTCACAAAACTGAGATATGGAGAGAAGGTTGTGCTTGAGTCCTTCTACTAGTGACACATTTTCAATGGTCACCTTTCCACGTTTGATTGCTCCATATCCTATTGTTTCTCCTTTCTTGTTATTTCCAAACACTACTGGGGGGGCCTCTCATACTGATGAAATCACAAAGAAGTTCATTATCTCCGGTCATGTGTCATGAGCAACCACTATCCAAGTACCAAAGATCCTTATTCTTCTTTGCGGTTCCAGCCATAAAGCATAAGATCTGAAAAATAAACATTAAAGATTTTGGTCCCCCTTATTCTTTTGGGTCCTAGGGTTAGAAGATTTTTGGGACCCACACCTGTTTGACCTTAGGATTTGTACGTCCCTTGGCATTGGGTGTGAAACTTAAAAGACAATGACCAGCACCATGACCATAATCCGCACAAATAGCACAATGAATAAATCCAGGTTTTGGTTGCGGTTTTACAAACCCTTTACTGACCTTCGGTTTCTCATGTTTTAATGGGTCAGTGGTTTTGGCTTTAACAAAGACTACCTTCTTGAGCTCAACTTTCCTCTTAGGTGCGGCTTTAGGGAATATGATAGGAATTTCCTTAAACCGAGTAGGAGCGATTTCATCACTCAATACTTCCTTGGTTGCCTCAGCCGCTGTGGATTTCTCTTTCCACTTTGAATCTCTCCCAGTCTGGTTTTTAGGATACTCAAAAAAATAATTTTGCCTTTTAATTTCTTGTTTTGAGCCTTTTTTACCGGCATGATTAACCTTAGGAATTTCTTTGGTTTGTTCAGTTGGTTTCACACCACCTTCGGTACAGAGACAAGGACACTTGCACCCATCATCGGTTTTAAACCCCAATCCACTTTTATCTGAAGTAGGAATTTGTGAATTTAGGATTTGTTCCACGGTGACACCAGACTTAGTCCATACATCGGTCACTTTTTAAAGGTCATCCATTTGTACTGTAAGCTCATGGATTTGGGTGAGAAGTACCTCAGTTCTGTCCTTCAGATAGCGGTTTTCATCCACAATAGTAGATATCCCAGCAATTTGGAGCTTGAGGTTTTCAATTTCCTCCTTGTGGGATTTACATTCACGTGGGATTCTTCAAGTTCAAGTCCAGCAGTTCAGCCATAGTTTAAGCCTTTTTAAGCACAGTGTGTTGTTGACATATAATATTAGCACGTTCTAGTACCTGGTCATCATGGCTTTGGTCTGCTTGAACCTCAGGAGTGTAGTTTGGTGTTGTAGGAGCTTTGCTTAATCTAGCCTCAGGAGTCTTAGGTGAGACTGACTTCATTTTTTGATTTGGCAGTGGAAGGCTTTCGTCAATTTCAATTCTTTCTTCAAATCCCATAAGGCATAGATTTGCAGTTTCTTCATCATCACTTTTATCTGAGTCTGAACCCATTCATGTCAGCAGTTGATCTCCTTGGTCAGCTACCATTCCTCTTCTTTTCACGAAATTCTTGTTGAATGATTTCTTTGCTGGCGCGGCTTCATAACGCGGTTTGGGACAACTTAAAGCAAAGTGACCTGGCTGTCTGCAGTTATAACAGACCAAGTCATCCCTTGTCTTGGGATCTGCAGTTTTGTTGAATCTGGTTGGAGGGACAAACTTTGCAGGGCCTTTGGATGGAAATTGAGATCTATTTTTTTTCCTGAACTTGGTGTATTTCTTCACATACAAAGCAAATTCTTCATCATCCATTTCATCAAAATCAACTTGAGTAGAACTTGAGGTGACACGCCCCAAGTCCTGGGATTCCCTAATAGAACCTCGAACCTGGTGCGCGTGACTAACAAGAAACGAGAAACTGAATGACACCTGATTATATCAAACTGGCATCATATATACTCAAGAGGAACGAGCTAAGATAGCTCACAACGAGTTCTATACCAAGAAATTTAAACCAAATGTGGTTATACACAGAGGAAGACATGCCTAGCACATACGCTGGCATTACAAGAACACTATAGAAGTCTACCCAATATACTGAGTCTAAACAACTGATACCAAATCGTCCTCACCAAAACTGGAAAGGATAACAATCCCCAAACAAGAACAACCTGCCAAGTAGGCCCTGCTAAGTCGAGCCTCACAACGTATTACCACTTGCTTTCCTGGGGGGGGAACAAATAAACAAGGAACGGGGTGAGATAAATCTCAGTAAGTTACTAGATACAAGTACATAGCATGTTATCATGTAATCATGCAAATCAAGAAGATTATCAAGTAATCATGCTCAAGATGTCATCAAGTAACAAGTATATGAGAGGCTAAGCCAACTCATCAAGTAACTAGCACATAAGGCTAAACTAACACGTTAAAAGGATATTCCAACCTTATTCCTCCCAAGTAAACCATTTTTGTCGTTGCTTATTGCAGTTGATAAATCACGATCAATCAAGTTGCTGTTGTGCAGTACAAGAGGACCCGGTAACCAGTGTCACTAACAAGAACAAGATTCACGAGGTGTTCACGAGTTTAGAATTCACTTAAGTCAAGCGTATTGCTCCAACCAAGGAAGCTATGCCCTTACTATGGCCTGTAGTAAGAGGTCAAGCGCAAATACATAAGGACCTGATTATCACTTAAGCCCCAGCTCTCGCGATAAGCGTGAACCTATATATTTCCGAACAAGCAAGGTGACCAGCTGGACTCAAACAAGAATGCACAAGTAGATGTTTACTTGAACTACAAGATTATAGAACTAAGTCCAAAGTAGTGGACTAGCTCTTCAGGAACCATGTAATCATGCTCACCAAATACAAGTACACGTATGCAATATTTGCGAATACAAATCAGTATAACAATGGCACGTAATGTGTCCACGTAACACAATCAAGCCAAATTAGAGTCTATTAAGAACAGACCCCCAACCAAGTAGTAGGGTACATCATTCTATGTCACTTTGTCATATGCCATATTTGCACGTACATATTCATATAACCTTTTACACACTAATGTGTCTATCACGATACCCTTACTTCCAAGTAGAGCCCAACATCTTAGACTCTAAGCACGTAGTCGAATAGGTCGTATTGTACCTAGTCACAATCATATCTCCCGTATATTTATCGCTAATCATCGAATACATTTTCGAACACATATTGTGTTCTATAATCATTGTTGTTGACTTAAATCGTAGGATTCCTAGTTATATGAATTATCTTCGTATTAAACTAGTCCATCATTCTTTAGGAACTCAACTCAGGAACAAGATATTTTCTTTATACTTTATATACTTCATTGAGTATATGCACGATTAAAACTAATTACTAGCACATTAGTGCTTGTTCATAGCACTTTCAATACACACGTATTAGATTCAAGTATGTCTTAGAGTTGTTCATTCTCTATCTAGTTCCACAATCCAATTCTTTGGTTATTCATACCATGTATCAAGTAGTCAACAAGCCACATTCTATCAAGTAGCTATATGCAAGATTTGCACATACACACCAAGGATAGTTCTAACACGTTAGTGCTTGTTCATAGCACTTTCAAGTTCATTACCATACACATGTATTGGTTTCAAGTCATGTACAAGATTTTTATCATCTTACATTCAAGTTATCAATCCAATTGTTTGGATGTTCAAGACATGTACAAGAATTAATTATCTTATACACAAGTTATTATTTCAATCTTTGGATATTCAAGTCATGTACAAGATTTAATTGTCTTATACTTCAAGTTCAAGCTAAGTAGATGAGTTATACATCTCATACTTACAAGTTCTTAATCCTATACTTTGGATGTTCAAGCTCAAGACATTGTTCTAGTGCCCCTAAGGTACACAAACATTGGTATCAAGACACATATAATACATTAGTGCTTGTTCATAGCACTTTCAAGACATATAAAAGAGTTCTTACTTTGATATTCAAGTTCTCTATTCAAATCATTGAATATTCATGTTCAAGACCAAGTTCTAATGCCCCAAAAGGTACATATACACTTGCTAGGAGATCTTATATTAAGGCTATATAACTTAATTAGGATTACTTCCAACTTATACAATCTTTAAACAAACTTTTTATTTTTCAGGGAAGTGTGCGGCGCAAAAGTACACCCGTCATAAACCAAGACATTTCAAGAGTAAAATCTTCCAGATAAATGGGCGGTGGCCCAGCCAAATATGGGCGGTCGCCCAAGGTACAAAATTTCGAAATTTTATTTCTTTCCCAGGTTTACAATTGTCCGTCCCAAGCGTAGGAGTATACTTTTACTAACTCATAGGCCATACACAGGACATACAAACATGTTCCAAACATAACTTTCAAGTTTATTTCATCAATTTTACCATCCCACAATTAATAGGATAATTTTCTTTTATTCCATTTAAATATTTCACCGTCCCAAAAGTATAAGTATAATTTTCTAATATACTAATATAATCATTTAGGGATACTTCCATTCATTTCCCCGTACCACAAATAACGGTACAATTTTTCTAATAATATTTAAATCAAGTTAATATTTTACCGTCTCACGAGTAGGAGTATAATTTTCTTAAAACTTACAAACCCATTTAGGTGTAAGGATGCTTCCTTTCTTTACACACAGTAGAACAATACTCCCTTCGTCCCAGTTTTACAAGTATCACAAAATTCATTCAAATCACGAAATTAACAAGCACAAGTACCAAGAAAAACATATAGGCATGTTATTACAAGTAAGGGGGAGCTAGTGACTTACCTAGTCCGAAATCAAATTCACCCAAACTAATTCCTGTTCGGCAGGAAATGCTCTACTCACCGCCCTGATCATTTATGCGAAGTTGGATTTTCGAACAGAGGCATAATTAAGCAAGAGAGATCGAGAATGGGTAAACCCTAACTTTCTTTTATGAAACAGAGAGAAAGTACGAGAATTGTTTGGGATAGCCATCATTTGAGAAAGGCAACCCCATTTTTATCCTTTTAACTTTCAAGAAATTGTACCTAGGCCCTCCAAGTTTTACTTTGAGCAAAAAGGCCCTTCAAGTTTCAATTTGAGCATTTTGCCCCTAAACTTTATTTTTTCACAAATGACCCTAATGTTCCAACTTTGAACACTTAGGACCTAAACTTGCTCAATTAGTTAAATAATAAACTCAAATAAAATAGCATATAAATATGCAAGTCAAGAATTTAACAGGAATTAGGACGGGCGTTACATCCTCCCCTCCTTAAAGAAAATTCATCCTCGAATTTTACTGATCGAAATTATAACACATATAAATAACAAATAGAACTCAAGAATAGCAAGAATATGGTATACCACACCATATTATCAATTACATGCGAGTATTATTCTCACATAACCTTCTCGATACCGTGACTTTCCCATGAAACTTTCACAAGAAGTATTCGTGCTCAAGACAAGAATCAAGTATCCATACAAGCAATTACCCATATATTAAGAATTCGTAATTCGTGTGATGGAATTTCCGCTAAATCGCAAACTCATACAATAGCCACAAGGAAATCCACTTCACATGCTCGCAACATATGATCAAGAAGCAACCTCGGTTAAATATCCAAATTGCTCAGAAAAATTATCATAATCAAGATGTAAAACAAGGTGTAGAACAAGATGTAGAACAAGAATCTCTGTCATATATTATATCCATAGGTATCCCATGTAATCAAGATGTATCGATCATAACATCATAACACGTAAAGTCAAGCAGATTTGATTAATCAATCCACTATAACCAATATCATCGGGACTTATCTATTAAATGATAATCCTTCCACGAAATCCATCGCAATATATTCATATATTCACAAATCTCGAAGGATTATAAAAAATCAAACGATCTCTGATATTCTGATTTCAAATAATCGCAATTCAAGGATTTAGTTGAATACTCAAAAATTTTCTCCCATTCAGTACCGTCAATCATGAAATACAAGTCTTTATGTTCCATGAATCTGCTAATACAATAGCCGTAGGATCACAATCAGTTTCAAGTGATGAGTAGAATTATTCTATTCATAAAGATTCAATCTCCTCGAAGCATATACAAGTACGTTACCATTTTGAATTAAGACACGTTTTATCTCTTGTTCGAGCTTCACTATGCATAATGAATTTATCATATCCACTATTGGTGAATCTTGACACATTCACGAGAAAAATAGTAACACCGGTCATATCCTTCAAATAACCATCATACTAGTCGAATCCACTAGGCAAGGTCAAATACTGAAGTTATGGTCATCCATCATTTCAATATTAAAAAATTGGCTTCACGTTTATCAATCCATCAGAAAGTGTAGCTTTATGTCTCAAATAGTTAATGATAGAGCTACCTTCGAAATTCATTAATGAATCTCTAACAAGATCAAGAAAATCTCAAGAACATGCGTACCTCGGTTGTTTCCACTTGTACATGTTAATAAAGATACTTACTTCAGGCATCCACTTCAAGGTAATAGATCCTCTAACTCTTGCTAGTTTTTGGAAACAAATGTTTCTCTTGAGAAATTTCAATACAATCAATTCTCAGTCTGTGACTTGGTATACACCAATAGGTCATTAATTAATTCATCGCAAAGAGAGCTAATTATGGTTTGAAGATATCATTCATCAAATCCATCAATACTGCTAGATCATATATCCATCGAAATAGCATAATCACGAATTCATAACAAGCATACCTGATATGAGAAGATGTCTTCAATATATCGTTATAGTTGACTTTCCAAATAATGGTAGCCACTTATCAATCAAACACTGAATAGACCACTGATTAACTTCAGGGATCAAATAATTCATCCATACACGATAACAAGTACTGGTTCATTATAGTCACCTGGTTGAACTCTTTGCATTCAATATGAAATCACAAAGTACCATATCTCTTCATGCCAATCAATACAGATGCACCCCATGCAGATATACTAAGCTGGTAAATCCTCTATCAAGAAATTTCTCAAGTTGAATCTTTGACTCTTTTACTCAACCGATGTCATGAACATTGATTTAGATATCAGCACTATATTTGTACTGTAGTAAGTCAAGATAACCCAAGGTTCTCATCATGTATCATGTACTACTCAGTAGAAATTATATCTGAGATCTCACAAAGAATGATGTATCCATTCTTCAATTTTGGTGTAGACATTCTTCCATCAACCACATATGCTAAATATTCAGCACAACCTTGATAACCATTTTCGAGCTTTCAATGCAGAACATGAATGTCATATATAGATCTATCATGCTCATATAAATTAGTCAAGCATACTAGCATAGAAATATTTACCATTTATTGTGGCAAACAAGAAAGGCATAACACATAAAAAGCCAAGCCATAACACGTATCACATCAATGCCCTATTCAGGTGACATGACCAGTTAACATATAACGTATAGGGTGTTATCACCCACACTTCTATCAAGCTCTTATAAATAACGATATCAATCATGTAGTCTCTTACTAGAGAATACACTTTCACGTAAATCAAGAAATGAGGATAAGCATGCATATATAGCACGAAACAATGTCCACTGCAAAAGATAGATACGCCTAAGTCTTTAAAGACTCGCGCTCTCGATTCTCAAACCATCTAGTGGGGAACACTATCAACACTATCAACACCAGTCCTATGCCTGGTATAACAACAAGTAACGAAGCACTCGACGTCGGTAGTGTTGGGTTTCGATCAAACATGCGCAGCGGAATTTAAAATTTAAAATTTTGAAACCCAAAGCCCATAGATCCGTTCATATGATTAAATCAAATACAACATGAGAATAAAGAATAAACTAACCCTTGATGGCTATCAAATTCTCTTGGTCTTTGGTGGAGGTTTGAAGACTTGATCACGATCACAAAGCTTGAACACGAACTTTGAAGATGATGATTTTCACCTCTAGCGGTATCCACACTTCGACGAACGAATATCAAAGGAGCTTCTTTGATCTTGGTTGCTAGACCAAATTGTGAAACACTTTTTCACAATCAAAAGAACTATATGGAATTTATTTTGTGTTTTATTTTGTTCTTCAACCAAGAATGTCTTGGAACAAAATAAACCCTCTCTCAAACTCTTTGAGACTCACAAAATCATTGGCCTTGAGTGCTGGCCGAATTTGGTCTTTTATACACAAGTATGACCTATTCCAAATAGGAAACTTGTGTCAAAATCCTTCCAAAATTCGTTTCCAAATCAAATTAGGAATCTGCCACCCGACAACACTGTGCGGCCGCCCAAAACCATCTGTGCGGTCGCACAACATTCTGAAACAAAACTTGTACATCTCTGAGCTAAGTGTGCGGCCGCCCAGTACAAACTGTGCGGTCGCCCACTTTACTGAAATGTCCAGAATTTCCAAAAATTCCAATATAGTCCTTTTAAAAGATTCGTTCTATTGTGTGTGACCCTCTAGGATTATACTAAGTTGGCAATGAGCTCAAACATGATCCCATAAGATATGATTAGGTTCTAGCAAACCGTCATACCTACCCAAATAGTATAACTAGATACAAGTTCGCATTCCTTTAGAATATGTCATAATCCTTTTGTCCACGATATCATTGAACACAAGTCATGGTCAAAGAGAGTACTTGTTTTGTTCAATACTTTCTCGATTCCGAATATGTTGATAATCCAAATGACATTGATCCAATCAATTCATTTGAGTCCGGCCGAACATTTCATCAACATCATCCTACGAGAGGCCCAAGCTTGACATCTCTCCGAGGAGGACAAATCCATTTAGCTTATTATTCTTCCCTACGTGAATCCGATTATGCCAATCATACCCTTTATAACTACTCTGTTAAAAGTAGCGTTTGAATATGTCAAACATAATGTTCATCAAGTGGAAGACTATAATAACTTCATGTCTAAGGATTCAAATGACATAACTAATATGAGATATATGTATGACATAGACCATGACATAAATCTCATAAAGCGGGTCATGTCCAGTACCTTGTTCCAAACAAGTACCCATAAATCTAACATGATCATCCCATGATCATTTAGCCTTTATACTAGTGCTTAACAAGTACTAGGGACGGAGATTATTATAAGTAAACATGAACAACAATAATAATCAAAACATCTCTTTATTGATATGAAATAAATGATAACAATTACAACGTTTATTAAACGTGCCTAGGGCACCACAACTAACAATCTCCCACTTGCCCTAGGCCCAATCTCCCATGTATCTAATACCCATGGACCTAACATGACCTTCATGTTTAGCTTGTGGAAGTCCTTTGTTAGTGGGTCCGCAACATTGTCATCAGTAGGTACTCTGCATATATTTACGTCTCCCCTATCAACGATCTCTCGAATGATATGAAAACGCCTAAGTATGTGTTTGGATTTCTGATGTGCTCTTGGTTCCTTTGCTTGAGCAATAGCACCATTATTATCACAATAAAGGTCTATTGGATTAGCAATACTAGGAACCACTTCAAGTTCAGTTATGAACTTCTTAATCCAAACAGCTTCCTTTGCAGCATCCGATGCAGCAATATACTCAGCTTCTGTTGTAGAATCAGCGGTTGTACTTTGCTTGGAACTCTTCCAGCTTACAGCTCCACCATTTAACATAAACACAAAACCCCGATTGCGATCGGCTATCATCTTTGTCGGTTTGGAAGCTTGCATCCGTGTAAGCATTTACAACGAGATCATCTTCCATTCCTCCATAGACCAAAAATGAGTCTTTAGTTCTTCTCAAGTACTTAAGAATCGCTTTTACAGCTATCCAGTGATTTTCGCCAGGGTCGGATTGGTATCTACTTGTCATGCTCAAAGCATAAGACACATCCGGCCTAGTACAAATCATGGCATACATGATGGACCCAATTGCCGAA
>JAOWBW010000490.1:438413-485143 GCA_026119855.1 Campanula takesimana | reverse complement strand
AAAGGTTTCTTAACCTAACATAATTATACTGGTCTTACGTCCTACCAAGGACAGCCGACAACTCCTTACAAATCAAATGGGCTACATCACGCCGGACTGCCTATGCAAACAAAATGGTTTGACTCTTACTTGGTCATCCTAAACGCTTCGCTCAACTTTAACTCACGGGAGGTTGACGGAGAAATAG
The DNA here is from genome assembly GCA_026119855.1 of Campanula takesimana. NCBI lineage: Eukaryota > Viridiplantae > Streptophyta > Magnoliopsida > Asterales > Campanulaceae > Campanula > Campanula takesimana. The sequence continues at coordinate 484,956 of JAOWBW010000490.1, read as the reverse complement.
GACAGGGACTAGCTAAAAGTGACCACTTCGTGTCGAGGCTTGGATTTGGTCAACACTACTCTATGGAACGGTTGACACATTTCTTGATATTGGGAAAAGGCCTAGGGGCGACCCTTAAGTACATTGTGGACGCAAAAAGTCCAAGTTTTTGGAAAAATCTTTCTTTTTTACACACCCTCAAATGCCATGCAATTTGAAAGGGGACAACACAAAATTCAAGATACACCCTCAAATGCCCAACGCGATTTGAAGGGAAAAAACACAATTTTTTCACAAAACAACACCTCAAGTGCCGACGCGACTTGAAAGGGGGACGACACAACATTCAAAATATACCTCAAATGCCCAACACGATTGAAAGGGAAAAAACACAACTTTTCACAAAACACACCCTCAAGTGCCCGACGCGACTTAAAAGGGGAAAAAACACATCTTTTATCAAAAGCATGATGCCAAAAGGGAAATTTCTAAGTGCTCATTCCTCAAGGTGAATCTTTTATTGAAGCATGTCAGTCAAATTTTTGATTTTAACTTAACCATGAGGTTTGTTATGCATAAAGTCCTTTGGAGCTTTGTCCATTTCTTAGGAGCGATCGGGAGTAGAGAACCCTTTTGTCGTCGATGTTGGGGTAGCCCCATGTCCTTGTAATCATCAATGTTGTGGTAGCCCATGTCCTTGGTGGTGTCGGTGGCGGCATAGCCCCATGTTTTTGGCCGGCGTAGCCCTAATGTCATCGTTTGACGGTTAGAAACCCATCCCTTTTTCATGACACACCTTTATTTTGTATAGGCCGCCCTTACTGGTTTTCAACCTAGTGGACTACTGTTTTGCATCTTTCATGGCACACCCTTTTTTTTGCCTAGGCCACCCTTGCGGGTTTTCAACCTAGCCGGCTATTTTTTGGTGCCTTTCTTTCTATTTTCTCTTTTTTATGAGTAATCCAACCGACTCGACGGGACGGGGACTTACTATGTCCTTTTGGGGGAAACATGCAAGGGCATTTTATTTGGGAGAGAGTCCCTTTATGCTGGTGAGCTCTTTGAGAAAATATATCATGAAATGTGAGGAAGCCCTTGCTTGACAGAATACAAGTGTTTAGCTCTTTCCTAAGATGGAGAAAAGAAGACTTGTTGAGACATTTGAAATTTGCCTTAGTTAATATCATCAAATGATTGCTTGAATGGACCATGTTTGTCATTAAGTCAGGATTATGGCAAGCAATTAGCCTTAACATGTATAAATGTTGTGATCAATTGGGATTAAGATTCGATCAATGGCAAGATCAAAATGTTTTTAGGAGAGATTGGTCATTATCTGGGAAATGGTCATTGATGGGACCAAGGGAAGAGAACCGGGTCATTTTGGGAGGACCGAGGTTTTATGGATTCATTTTCATGCTATGACCGGACCCGAAGGTTGCCTACGTTCCCCTCAGTTTGAGAGAGCTCAGGCCGCCGTTCGTTAGTTCAGCCGTAGCCGTCTTTTGCTGAAATTGGCTTTCTTTCGATGTTGTCTCGGAGGACGTTGTTGCTCACTTTTCTTTGCAGTGAACTCCTTGAGATGGACCTCTTGGGGTGAACCCTCTTTGGTGTGAAACGGGCCTTTCTTTCTGCCATTTCCTTCCTTCTTTCCATACATTCATTTCCTTTCCCTCTTCCTCCTTTTTTTTCTTTTCTCTTTTTTTCCCTTTTTTTTTTTTTTTTGGAGGAGGTAAACATTAGCCCCAGCTCACTTTCTAGGGCATTGGCTCCTTTGTAGCCCCTTGGTGGCATGCCTGTTACTTTGGGCTGACTTTGAAGATTCCGGGAAGCCCTATGCTTGGTGCACACGTGTGAGCACTGTGAAAAATCTTGGTGGTCGAGCAACAACGTCCTCACCTTTTCACTGTCTTGGGATGCCTTCGATGTGCATCAAGAATTGGTCTTGAAAGGTGTATCAGGTTGTGTATCGGGGATGTGTATGAGGGAAGATTTGCCATTAATGGTTTCTTCATGCCAATTGATCACAACATTTATTCGCATCAAGATTAATTGTGTTGCATTTAGCGTTATTAATTGTGTTTAGCTCCATTCGTCCTTAAAAGTCGTCATTGACTAGTATGCTTAGAAGTCAAATCATCATTTTGGGAACGTAGCAATCAATTGATAATAACAAGCAAGGCAATTCAAGAGTAAATGTATATTGCAAATAATGTCTCAAGTCTAGGGAGAAGAGAATGAAAATGACTCTTTTATATAGATAACTTTGTACAAACATGTCCGAGTACGGACCTTTGCAAAAATAAAAAGACACAGTCCAAGACGGACTTTTGTGATGAAAGTCTAGATCCTACGAGGCTGGAAGACTCATCATTTTTTATTTTATTTTTAGGGATGGGATCCTATAAAGTGCAATGGTCTGTTTTCTTCCTCAATTGTTGGAGGGGTTGTCGGAGGCACATTCCATGTCTTCCACGGGGAACTCGGGTTCCTTGTCGTCGGGAAAGACATCGCGAGGTCTCCACTTGGCTTGGCATTGCAATCGCCGGACTTGCCTTTGGCCGTCTACTTTTAGTGGCTCTCTTTCAAGGGGCGTAACCTGGCGCATGGCATTCGGAGAGGGTACGGATCTCCATTTGATGTAGCCGCCTTTGGGCCTCCGAGGCATGGGCCTCTTCTCGTGGACGGTGTCCCAATCCTGCTCTCAGACGCCATTTCAGATGTGGACTCCTTGGTTGATGTTTTCGGTGGACAAGACCGCAAAGGATTTTAGCATTTTAAACCTCGAGGTGAAATTATAACCATGATTTGAAAGGAACGCCTCATTAGCGGATTAGCCTTTTGGAAAAGAGTTGACCTTTTATTTTAAGAAAACTTGATTTCCAATTTTTTGAATGAGGATTGACACACGCATTTTTCTATTTGAGTAAAAGACTCACACATTTCCCCTTTTTTTCTTTTTTTTTTTTCATAAAGATTCACAACATTTCATTTGAGCAACAGACTCACACATTCAAATGGGTTTAACAAGAGACGATCATGACTTAAGTTGGCCTAATTCAAACGGGCTTCTGGGAAGAGGTGAGTGATTGACTCACTTTCCAAACGGACTTCCTAGGGTGACGGAGAGCGGCCCTAAGGGACCTAACGTAAAGGTTACGGGGACAAGGAGCCTCCTTGGCTTGTCGGAATATAGTCAGGATAACATGGGAAAACCTTACTGGCTTTGGACCAGATGGTAATCACACTAGTTCGGCCATCACGGCGATCAGAGCAACTGAGATGGTCATCACATGGAGGTGCAAACTGAGGAGGCCAATGATTGACCAAGGTATATTACCATGTGGTGCCATGACAGCTAAACTCGAAGGGGTCATGGGAACGAAATGGCATGAGGGGCACAAAATGGTCATCATGTGACGGCCAAGGAAGGGGGAGGAGTTACCCTAAAGCACCTTTTGTTTCTTTTCTTTAACAGACGCTTTGGAGGATAACAGGGATCCGTCCAAAGACTTGACTAACTCCTAGGGAACTATGCCTAGGGGTTTAACGGGGAACTAGGGGACAACACCTAGGGGTTTGGGGGAATTTCAACGGGGACCTAGGGGACAACACCTAGGGTTCCAACGGGAATCTAACGGGGACCTCGGGGACAACACCTAGGGGTTTAACGGAGGTTTCAGCGGGGATCACAAACGTGATCACCACGGGGATCACAACGGGATCACCATGGGGATCACAACGTGGATCACAACGGGGATCACAACTGGGATCATAATGGGGATCACAACGGGGATCACAACAGGGATCACAATGGGATCACAACGGGATCACAACGGGATCACAACGGGATCACAACGGGATCACAACGGGATCACAACGGGTATCACAATGGGATCACAACAGGATTACAACGGGGATCTCAACGGGATCACAATTGGGATCACAATGGATCACAACGGGATCACAACGGGAACCTTGGAGAAGGAAAGTGGGGATCCATCCAAAGATCTAAACTCCTAGGGAACTATGCCTAGAGACTCTAACGTGAGTCTTGGAAAGGTTACGGGGATCCATCCAAAGATTTAACCTCCTAGGGGACTATACCTAGGGACTCTAACGGGAGTCTTGGAAGGATAACGGGGATCCATCCAAAGACTCAATGAAACGCCTTTATGGAGGTCTTGGAGGATAACGGGGATCCGTCCAAAGTCTTAACGAAATGACGCTCATTAACGCAAGAATGCGATGCGTCAAGGCTAAAAAGCAAAAGCGGAGCAAAGTCACGCAATGTGCAATTATTAATTCATCCAAGTTTACTTAAAAAGCATTTTATTCCTAAATGGTTGGAAAAGATTTCTCTTCTTTTTCGCAACTACTCTAATTCCTAGATCAGTGGAGGCCATCACTACGCCTATAGACCTCTCGTTTTCACCTGTCTTGCACACTCCCAAGGATGGACTGTCCCGGACGAGGGTCCTATAGGGCAAGCGGCTTCCACCAACCAAAAGAAACGAACCCAGGGTCTAGTGCATCGCAAGATTCCCAATGAGTGAGCCATCCCAATCATGATTAAGCCCCGGTTAAGATCGAGATTCTTCTTAGGGACTTAAGGGACTTCCGGCATAACCTCATCTTTGATGAGGTATCTCGAATCTTATCCTTGGGCTTAAGGATGATTAGTATAGACCATTCATTAGGGCTTGACAACACGGTGTCACCCTATCCATAACACATGACTTAGGTTAATTATAGCCAATATTAACGCATAAGTCAAGGACCGGGTCAAAGTTGACCATGGTCACCCTTGCTTTCACAAGGAGTCGTGACTCGGGCACTAACTTGGCCATAATTAATCTCAGACACATATTAGGGAATGGTAACGTGAGCTAGACCAAAAACCAACCAAAGTCTCGGTGTTTGTGTGTCACGGACAAGTGTGGTTGACTCAGCTCGGAAAGGGAGGTGGAATGGACCCGTGTGCGCTAGAAGGGCACAAGAGCACCAATCAAGCTGCATCGTGGCATCCATCCCGGGTTTAAAGGGTATTTGGAACGTGCAAGGTCAAGTGCGCGTAGTGTGAAGCCATCTATGTTCCCTTTGAGTCAAAATAGAAATTTTTGGTCCGTTTTATCATTATGAACAAGTATGGACAAGCATGAACAAACATGGGAAATATGAACAAATATGAACAAACAAGAACAAGCAAGTAAGCAAGGCTACTTAACAAGTAAGGATCACAATTTATACATGGAAGGTTTGTGCACAACCAAAGGTTTTTGAAACCAAAATTTTTTTGCAAGAAGAACAACCTTTTGAAAGTCATTTGTACCAAAAAGATTGTGCTCAAACAAGAAGAATTTGAAGACCAAAATTTTGTAAAAAAGGGTTATGCACGATGAGGCTTTGAAAATCCCATTTTATGTCCAAGAATTTGTGCACAACCAAGCTTTGAAAATCATTTTTGGCTAAGAAGAAGAAAGTAAATGTACACAAGTAGAGGCTAAAAATTGGAACCTGGCTAAGAAGGAGCAACAAGGCCATTAGAACGTTTCTGTCTCGCACAGAATTGTTGACTCGAAGATTTTTGTGGATCATCCCAATGTAGCCATATGGCTAAGGCATCCTGTCATTATTTTTTTGCAAATTTTCAGCTTCTAATCCTCAAGCCCCAGTCCATTACATTTCCAGGACGGTTCCATTCCTTGTAAATCAAAACAGAAATACAAAACACACAAATTAGGCACAAAGTCAACAAATGGGGACGGGAGTTTGACCCACACATAAATGTCCCCAAAGCTTCTAAAAAGAAGTTCGAGAACATTCAACTCCCCAGCGGAGTCGCCACTGTAAGGATCCCACCCCGCGCGGAAAACGCGACGAGTATGGGGGCGAAACGCAAACAACGGTTAACACGCCAAAAATAACGGAGTCGCCACATTTGTTAATTATTTAACCCAACAAATGGAAATGTTGGAGATTCTATTAGTTCGGAGGTCAGGTTACGTCTTGGGAAGAGTTTCACGTCACCCAAGCCGCCTCGGACAAAGTCGAGTCTCCCTTGTGTTTGTTGACCGAAATGTGCAAGTGTGTGTGCGTGTGTGTTTGAAAATGGGAGAAACTGAATTTTAACAGAAATCATTTAGAAACTTAACAAGGAAGGTTTATTTTGCAATCAGTTTAACAAAAAGGGGTAAAACTGGAAAAAAGTGCTCCCTGTCCAAACTAGCCGTATGGCTGGTTTAAACCATCCGTACGGCTTGTTTGGCCCATCCCAGGTTTTTTACAGATTTATCAGAAACAGTCCAGTTTCAAATAGAAACAGAGCATTCTGTTGAAACTGGACAGAATTGTGACTTTTCAATTAGGGTTGGATCAAAGTTTGGATGGTAAAGATTGAGACTTTACCACCCAAACTTGATCATCATAACATAAATAAGCCTAAACATTATAAATATACAAGGGCTCTCTCCATATATGCAATGGATCATCAAGCCAAAAGTAAAGACATAAATATAAATTGCATAAATCATAACAAGCCTTAGGTTATTCCTTTGGTTTAGAACCCACAATCATGCATAAAACATGAAGGGCACCATGGATCAAGGCTTGGTTCCAATTCATATAATTTGCAAGAAATGTAAAAACATTAATTAAATTGACATAAATATAACAAGCCTTGATCATCTTGGTTGAACCCACAATCATGCATAAAACATGAAGGGCACCATTGATACTCCAAGATTCAATCTTTAAGCAAGCTTGGGGTAAATCATTAATTGATTGACCCAAGTTTGCTTCTTCCTTCACTTAGGGATCATGGTCCCTAAGCTTTCACTTAATCATGGTTTGATCATTGTGTTTTCTTTTGGATTAGATGGGACTTTAAAGATAAGAGGGATACTACTCTTGGTAGTTCTTCATCATTATCTAAAGTCCATAATCTATCACAAAGAAAATTAATCAATTTTGATGAGAGGCGAATTTTGGAGAGTAACTTTGCCTATCAAAAAATCTTTCCCAATGAGAGGGGATGAGCCCTCTATTTATAGGGGAAGATGTTTCATTTTAGCCCTTCAACTATGGGCTAAATGGGGACATTTTCACTTTAGTCCCTCAATTATGGCCTTGTGACTTGCTTAGGGGCTAAAGCATAAAATGGGTTAAGATTGGATCACAAAATGGGTCATTTATACTCATAAAATGGTCACAAATTGGGTTGAAATTGGATCATTTTTGGGCATAAAATAGGGCATTTTGGCTGGAAATAAAGTCTTTTTAGAGCAGCCATGTTGGTGACACAAAGGAGGTGACAAACCAATCAGGAAAGGCCAAGTGGGTGCTGTGACCGGAGGGGGGACAAGGGAGAGTGACCGACCAATCACACGCAGCAAGTGGGGGGCTGTCGGGCGCGTGAGAGTCACGCAGGGGACATGGCGCGTGCCACCGGCAGGAGGCTGACGCGCGGCAGCTTGGGCGAATGAGGAGGGGACACGTGGCGAGGCTGTCGGCTGGTCTTGTGCGTTTTTAGAAAACGCACAATGGATGTGCGACAGTTCCTCCTGGGTGATTTTCATATAATTCCCACAAAGTCCTTTTGGACTTTGTGGGAAATTCACCACTGGTCCTGGCTTTCTGGAAATTACCGTAAGGTCCCTCCCTTTCCAAAATAATTCCGTTAATGCCTAAAATACCCCTTGAACACTATAATGACCCAATTAAGTCCCAAATTACCCCTTAATTCCATAATTTGATTATTTAAGGATAGTAATCCAAATCGGGGTACTTACACTTGCCGGGGACGGCAAGGATCCAAGGTGGGGAGATTGTAATATCCCACATCATGTGGGAAATAAAGGTTGGAATGGTACTTAAACCATTTTTTATGTTACTTAACTACCACTCCAACCTTTATTTCCCACATGATGTGGGATATTACACATTTGTCTTATTATAAAGAAATTCTTATTTATTGTTATTTTCTCTAATAATTTTATTTAGCTGACATTTCGAAAATGATGACTTTTATGCAACCTAATAGAAAGATACAGAATTATTCTTGTTGCGTACTTTACTTTGCACGTACTTAGTTTTACAAGTATAAAATGAACAGTTAAAAATACATGTAGGTATAAAGGTTTTCTTTTAAAAATGATATGTCATTTTGACAGACGGCTTTGTCCCGAAAAGTTGGACTCATTTGATTTTTAGTGGTCATTTAAAAGTAAATTTTGATCAAATATTGTCCATCTAATCATTTCCGTGAAATTGTAAAAATAATTATTGATAAATTACATTCATTAATAATAATTAAATTTTATTAAAATGATTATATTAACGTTAATGTATAGTTAAAATTTATTTCGACTGACTATAAATATCAATTCTCAAAGAGACTACTCCCTCTGTCCCAAAAAATATGTCTATCTTTTCTTTTTAGTATGTCTCAGACTAAATGTCTAATTCTTAAAATGACAAATAATTTTTTATTATTCTTCCTACTTGTTAGGATTAGGTGTCTTTGAATAAAAAAATTTTCCTATTGGAACAAGGATTAATGACTTATTTAAGAATAATGATTGTGGTTTCCTTATAAAATAGAGTTACTTTCTTCCAAGAATTAGGATTCCATATTGCCAAAGGTTTTGAAATTTATGTGACTATAAATACAACCCTCTCCCTAGTATAATAATTAACTTGTCAACTAGAACTAGAGAGAAGTTCAAGGGGGAATGCTAGGCTTACAAAAGAAGTTTACAAAATGAAGGATACAAGGTGTGGTGGCGATATTTTATTGGTCACGTCGATAGTGGACCCGGCACACTCATATTAAAAACACCAATACAATTATGACACCTCATTTTGTAAGCCATATTTTGTAGCCATTTTTTGTAACTTTATTATTTCCCAAGTTCAAGAAGTTAGACAGAAGTTCCAAATATGTAATTCTAGATCTAGGGTTTGCACAGTCATGAATTATTGTGATCAATAATTCGACAACTAGATTAGTGAGATTTGTATTTGTGGAAACTAGATTTCCTGGTTTTTAGGTTTTCTTTTCTGGATCTCTTGCATTTCCTGGCTCAAAATATTTATCATTTGTAATCTGCTATTAGATCTCCATAGTAATAATATATGTCTCCCTTCGCTTGTGGACGTAGCCAATAGGTTGTTGTGAACCACGTAAAATATGTGTTCTTTATTTTGTCGATTTGAGTTCATTATTATCTTTTATATCTTGGGTATGATTTACTAATAAGTGGTAACAGAGCTTGGTTAGTTCAAAGATCGTGGTATTTCCACTGCTGCAGAAGAGATGGATTCCGGGACGGACTAGAAGATCCACAAGTTCGATGTGAAGAACAGATTTTTTGTTTATGGTAGATCGGGATAAAGATTGTGCATTGGTGTAGACACCCCATTTTGAAGTCAAATTTATGATTACACTACTCTCGTGTCTCGCCTTTGTGTTTTGATGAAAACTCGTTAGTTTTGTCATATTTCATTAAGTTTCTAACTGATTCCGTTAGTCAGGGGCTAAACTGAACAACAGAACTTTAGATAAGGGCAAAACAGTACTTCTGTACTGGATGCCTGTCTCGTACGAGACATCTCCTCTGTCTGCGAGTTTGATTCACTTTCCTTTTCCGTCCCGATCTCTTTCTTGACCAACACTCTCCTAATCCGGGGAATATCAGTAGGAGAATTTCTGGAGGTTCCCTATTGATTCCTTACCTAATTAAACCTCTCTACTTGGTCCCTAAGCAATCTAAGCCTATAAATAAAGAGTCTTTCACTCCTAATGCTAGTTAATGGTTTCTAGTCATCCTAATAGAGATTAACAACTCTCTAATCAGTCTCTCCCAAAGGAATCCCGTTTTTGTTCTTCCCTCACACCAAAACACCACCAAAAATCCATATTTTCAAGCCAAAGTTATCATAAAACTCTTGGATCATCAAGGCCTTAGTCAAGGCCATCAATTGGAATCTCAAGAACGCTTTAGGTAAACTCCTACGCTTTTAATATCTACTTCTCATCTCATTCTTTGTTTTAGAGTAGTGTAATCCCATCAAAAGGATCAGCCTAGAGCCTCTCCAATCCATGGAGATGGTCTCGAAGCACATGATCCGACATTCCAATAATTAATAAATTAATTATTGGCTTTACTTGTTTTAATTTCTTGTTCTTTATTTGATTAAAAACACCTAAGCAAGACCAATCCTAGATTGGGTGGATTGGGTGCTCCTTGACCTTCCCAATCAATAACTTAACCCCCGAACTCAAGAATCTCACGGTCCTTGTTCCGTTCAACAACATGGTGGCGACTCTCAAATCAAAAAGGTAAAGCGGGTACCTTCTCAGGTGAAAACAGTGGCGACTCTGCTGGGGACAATTTAAGTGGGTTAGACTTGCGGGTAAATTAGGTGGTTTTAATCTCTGTAATTTTCTGCTAAACATATATTTTTTCTAAATTTTTCTGTGAATTTTCGGACTGCTCTTTTTTCGATCTGTTCTGTCTTGAATCTGGGTTCCGGGAGAGATATCTCGTACGAGACATATAATGCCTCGTACGAGACATTTCTTAAAGAACTGCAGATTAGTCCCTGCACTTCAAAACTGCAGAACAGTCCTTAAATTTTCAAAAAACTGCAGATCAGTCCCTGGACTTAAAAAAAAACTTTTCTTTGCTTGTTTTTACTCTGTCCCCATATGTGCAATAAATGATCTATGTTATATACATGTATTGTTTTTGCGCTAACATCTTATGCAGCGGAGTATAAAAAATGAATAAATTAGGGATAACTACTGTACTCATTCCCTAGTTTATTTTGCACCCATTAATGGGTAATGCAAGCACTGTGAGTACTTCTATCCATCTCTTCTATTTACTCCTACGTGCTTGTGTACTTTTTCTCTTCTCAAAAAGATCTTTTCAAACTCGAACTACGTTGACCTGAGTCTCTCTTTCTTTTTCTGAAGATTGAGAGAAACGTAGGCAACGACTTTGGTCCGGTCAATCTTTTACTTGCTTTAAAAAAAAATCTATATTTTCCTTTGACACCTAGAACTTAACTCTCACACATGTGCACACATGTAGATTAATTGCACTACATACCCTATAAACCTGGGTCCCAATCAGAGGACGGATGTCGGTCAGCACCCCCATTCTAACGAATGGCCCTCGCCGGTCTCTCCAAAGATGGTGTACCCACTCCGTGACACGCTCCTAGACTATGTTCATGGGGAACCTTAGCCGTAAGCCTTACATCAACCTCATGCATACATGCTAGCTAATAAGACACTCATTGAGACCGGTCGGGGGTTGTTTTAATCTTTGCCCAAGATAACGCATCTTTTCAATCTATAATCCTCCCTTGTGAATATGACGAATGTCCCTTCAGTAAAATGTTGAACAAAGGATTTTGAAAGAATGGAGAACCTCTCTACGGAAATCCGAGTTTGTGTTTTCCTACTTTCACTATTCTGTGCGGGATTGTGGATGCCATTTTGGCTTAGTTTCGACCACACCGTTCAACATGTCCCTTTCGGTCGTCCCTTAAATTCACAAAGTTTGATTGCATTAATGCATTGTTTAACAAAGTGCAAACAATTACGGAATCACTTAGGTTTGGCTAAATTGAATGGTGGATTCCGATGAGAATATGGGACCTTTACCCAAATTGTCCCGTTTGGGGAGAGTGCAATACAGGTGAAAAACAAGGGGCTCATATTCTAGGGTGACAGAATCCACTATTCCAGGATGTTAGATAGAAACCACCCAAAATGGATTAAGTTCCGTCCGACCAAATTTAGGATTAAAATCTGAAATTCTGATTTTATGTCTGCTGTGCTGGATGCCTCGTACGAGACATCCTTGTCTCTTACGAGACATCCTCTTCTGTCCGTGTCAGTTTCTGTGCTGTGCTCGTTTGGTCAACCTACACTCACTCTTAAGCCTATACACCTCATAAAGCCGACTTATTGGGACCTTAATCTGGGTTTAATGCAATCTCTATACCGTTAGGTCCGTCCGAATCACAACTAGATCGTTCCAAACTTTTTCGACACCATTTCCGACATCAAGTCTATGCAAGAGGCCCGTGATCTCAAGACTCGACTAGAAAGGGAAGTGAGTCAAATGGTCGAAATAGGCGCCACTTGCCTATACACTGAATTCAAGCGGAAAAATGGAGGGAGAATTCATGACCCGCTTACAAACCCAAGGGGATTACTATGAGAAAGAAGTCGCAACCCTTCACGGTCGCCTACAAGCCCAAGAAGAGTGTCACAAGAAAGAGATTGAGGCATTCCAAACCCGTCTACAAACTCAAGAGGAGTTCTACGAGAGTAAGATCGGCACACTTCAAGTACGCTTGCAAGCTCAAAAGGAATGCTATAGAAAGGAGGCCGAAGCCCTTTGTGAGACAACCACGCCTAAGAAGAAGGGGAGGCTCTGTAACCCTAATATATCCAAATTTACTAAGATGGGAACGGCAAGGCACTATGATAATCTTGAAGGGGTTACTCAAGAGGGTCTCCTTGACATCCTCTTAAAGGAAGGAAAAATAAAGCCTGAAGAAGGGACTACTCACAAGGCGAACTATCACTACAATCGTATCCCCTTACTCTGCAAGTTCCACAGAGCGACCGGCCATGACACCAACTCTTGCCGCTGCTTAAAAGATGTCATCCAAGACCTCATTGATAAGAAGGAAATATTCTCCCTAGAAATAGAATAGGTTTTAAATTTCCTAGTATGAACTCGAAGAGTCGTTCTGTCATTCTAGTCCATCTCCCTCTTTCTCTAGTTTGTGTCAACTAAATTATCGAGCATGTTTTGAATTCAAGTTATTAATAAAAGTCATTCTATACACTACTCTAAGGTCGTTCTACCTTTTGGATTTCTCTCTATTTCATGAAATGGAGCCGCAAACAATAAATGTCATTAATCTAAAAACTTGCAATTGATAATAGAAATGTCTAAACATGTTTTGAGAAAAGGCCTAGGGGCTACACATTACTATCACCGCGATCATGTTAGAAGTGGAAGGACCACAATGGAAGAAAGTCAAAGGCGTTATCATTCCCAAAGAAAAGTGGGGCTACTCAATTTAAGCTTGAGCTTAAAAAAAAAAAACTCTCAAGCTTTTATAACCCCCACAAAGAAGGAAAAAGGAGGCCTCTCATCTCCTCCTACAACGAAGATTAAATCTAAATGAAGAAAAAGTGAGGCTTCTAACTTGAAGACCGTCTCCATCATCCGTAGATATCACTCATGAAGAAATTCTAAGAGCGCACTAATGATTAGGAATTCTCCTCAAAACTTGTCAAGACTTTTCTAGATGATTCACTTGCAAAATAATTGAACAAACACTTAAGACATCAAAAATAAATACTAGGGTCCATTAAAGGTAAAACTATCTTTCTAGTACTTTGAGCCAAGTAGCGTTCATTGTTGAGTCTAGGTGCTTCCTCTCTCATACACTTCTCTTTGAAATCCAAGCATCAAGGTTAGGGGCTTTTCATTCTTTCCGCCTGTTGGGTATGCTTATCACTTAACCCTCCTATTTATGTTAGAATTGATTGATACCATCACCTATTGATATTTTATGGACTTTAGGACCCTATGTAAGAAGTTTTATAACTTCAATTCTTAGCTTAGTCCATTTTATAGTATAGGCTTAGAATATAGGACTTGGAGCGAAAAGGAATGAAGATCTAAGCAAGACTGTGGTCACTGCGCAGGACTACTCTGCGCAGGACACCACTGCGCTGGTCTATAATGCGCAACATTCTACCTTGCTCAGTTTTCGATGCATTCAGATCATTTAACTTTGGAAAACACTTTGAAGATGCCTGTTTATTAAAGTGCTGAGGTGTGCAGAAACGACAAAGCGAGCACACTCAACATATCCAACGGTGGAGATGCGCTCAAGTCAAATATGTCAAATGAATACACCTGTCATCCTTCTAGAAGAAGCTTTTGAATTTGGTCTTCATGCTCAGTCTCCAACGACTCATAGACACCTGCGCACCAATCATATTGTGCCAGGTCATCAACCTTGATCAGAGCCCCAACGGCTATAAAGGATATCTGCACACCAATCATATAGTGCCAGCTCATCGTCCTTGCTCAGAGCTCCAACGGCTAGTTTTAAGCTCTCTACTATAAATAGCCTGCTCATTTTCATTTCCAAGTTGATAGAGTTTGTGCTTTCATAAGTATCATTGAAGTTAAGAAGATTGCTGCTTATATTCCCAGATTCAAGATCAACCTTCAAACCTTCATACCTTCAAACTCCTGCCCAGATCCTAAGAAGATTGATGAAGCGCTCCAAGATTCAAGATGGGTTACTGCTATGCAAGAAGATCTTAACCAATTTGAGCGCTGCAAAGTTTGGACTTTAGTACCCAGACCTCATGATCAAGGCGTTATTGGAACAAAATGGGTATTCAGAAACAAAATGGATGAGAATGGAAGCATCACCAGGAATAAAGCTAGGTTGGTTACGTAAGGCTATAGGCAAGAGGAAGGAATCGACTATGATGAAACATTTGCGCCTGTAGCAAGACTAGAAGCTATCAGAATTTTCTTAGCTTATGCCTCTCACAAGAAATTCAAGCTTTATCAAATGGATGTGAAGAGCGCATTTCTCAACGGAGAACTCCAAGAGACGGTCTATGTAGCTCAACCTCCTGGATTTGAAGATAGCAGATTTCCAAACCACGTCTTCAAACTTCAAAAAGCTTTGTATGGACTTAAGCAAGCTCCAAGAGCATGGTACGATACTCTATCAAAATTCTTGCTAGAGAAAGGCTTCAAGCACGGTAAAACCGATACAACTCTTTTTATTGCTAAGTATAATGATCACTCTTTACGTGTTCAAATTTATGTCGATGATATTATATTTGGTTCTACTAATGAGTTACTTTGTAAGCGTTTTGAGAAGCTCATGAAAAGCAAGTTTGAAATGAGCATGATGGGAGAACTCACATTTTTCCTCGGGCTTAAAATCAAACAATTGAATGATGGCATCTTCATAAATCAAGCTAAGTACACAAGAGACTTAATCAAGAAATTCGGACTTGAGAATGCTAAAGCATACGACACTCCAATGGCCACGGGCAATAAGCTTGACAAAGACTTAAAGGTAAGAAAGTTGATCAAACTTTATATCGAGGTATGATTGGCTCTCTCCTTTATCTTACTGCTAGTAGGCCAGATATCATATTTAGTATTTGTGTCTGTGAGCGCTATCAAGCGGACCCTAGAAAAGCGCACTTAACTGCTGTTAAACGCATTATTCGTTATCTTTCTAGAACTGTTAACCTTGGACTTTGGTACACCAAAGATTCGAATTTCGATTTGCTAGGTTATTCAAATGCAGACTACGCAGCATGCACAATTGACAGAAAGAGCACAAGTGGAACTTATCATTTCCTTGGAAATCGACTTGTTGCGTGGGCAAGCAAGAAGCAAGCTGCTGTGTCCATCTCCACTACAGAAGCTGAATACATTGCTGCTGGAAGCTGCTGCTGCCAAATCCTATGGATGAAGCAACAATTGGTGGACTATGGAATTCATGAAGGAAATTGCCCAATTTTCTGTGACAATATGTCCACCATAGCAGTCTCCAACAATCCTGTCATGCATTCAAAGTCAAAGCACATCGACATCAAATATCACTTTCTCAAGGATCACGTGGAAAAAGGAAACATTCATTTAGAGCACGTGGGCACAGATAATCAAATTGCTGATATCCTTACAAAGGCTCTTGACGCAAAGAGATTTGTCTTCTTGAGAGGAGAAATGGGTATGATTGAACTTAGCTAACTTGTCCATATGATTTGTTAATACTAATAATCTTGTGTTTGCTTGATAAAGTGTTCATCATAGGTCAAGATTTATGCTTCTGCGCAACCCCTGCGCAGTAATTCATTTGCGCATGAAACTAATGTTAAGTTTTTAAAGAATCTATTGCGCTATTTAAGCTCTGTGCATGATTTTAACATGCGCACACTTCGTGGATCGCAGGTAAGTCTTCTATTTATTAAAAATTACACATAGGTCCCTGACTGAAAAGTCAACGCTTAGTTCACAAGGGTACTTGTGCAATTAAAATTTTCCCTCGCCTTAATTTTTGAATTTTCTTGGGAAATTACGCCTTTGCCCCTGCGCATGTCCCATTATCATTAATGCAACCTGTCATTGATGATAGCGCCTGTTAGGATTCCTGAGCAACATTTATGAGGGAGTTGATATGACTGTGACCTGCCTAGACCTGCTAACACACGCGCGCGTCAGGTCTGCGCACGCGCGTTCCCTATTCGGCCTCGTCGCTTCGCTATCGTGCGCCTCTGCCTTTTTCACCAAACTCGCCGCCTTTCACCAAACCGCCATGCTGACGTCATGCGCACCTTTTCCCTTTTTGGTATAAAACCCTCTGACCCTCCTTTTTCTCTCTCTCCTGCTCACTCTTCTCTTTCACTAAAACTTTCATCTCTCTCCTTCTCTGCAAAATCTCTTTCCATTCTCTAAGATTTCTCTTTTCTCTCTCTTTGACTTTTTTTCCTTCAACGACAATCCTTTCTCTCTCTTCCTCATTTTGAAAACCCTAGTTCCATTTAAATGGCTCCCCGAAAATCTAAAGCTAAGGTAGTTGTTGAGGTCCATGAACCGGTTGAAGAGGTTCCTCCCCCAAAAGCTAAGACCGTCGACGACATGGTAACAATTTATGACCCTTGAACTCATTTTCTGCCTATCCGCCATTGTTGAGTCTTGAGTTCTTAAAACTCCCTTTTTTCGATTTTTCTCTTATCTATTAATCATTTTCAAAATCGTTTGTTGTTTTGGGTTCGTCTCTCTCTGATCTATATTTATATCTACTTTATTTCATGATCAATGATGTTTTCACTTGATTTCTGCAAAATTTTTGTGTTTGAGAATATCTTGAGCAGACGAACGGTTTTCATCAGTTTCTGGGCTTAATATCGTGTTTTTGGAAATTTCACTGTTATGGTTGTTTTCGTCCTTACAATGCGGTCATTTCGACATGATTTTTGTTCATTTTGGTCAAAGTTTAATTTTTTGGTGTTCATGGTATTCTTCGTGTTCATGAACAGTCCTTCCGTGTTCTTCAAGTTCTTAGCTTTTCTCTTATGTTTTGGTTCGTTTTTTTTTAGTGTTTATGGTTTTGCGCATGCATTCTCGCTTTTGCACATATTTACATGTTATTGCGCATCTCTTCCTTTATCAAGTATGGAATTGCTGCGCATGCTTTTTTGCACTATCTGCGCATGCGCAATATTACATGCGCAATAATATTTGTCTAAACTATTTTTGTTTTGCGCAGAATTTTTTCTATTTCCTACAAGGATGGGAATTGGACATTGCTGCGCTGCAAAAAGATGCAGTTGGACGCAGGATTGTTAATCTCATGGATATCTCCAGCATCTTACCTCTTTTCACTCTAGCTCAGGACTTCTATGTCCCTTCATTGGTGGATGAATTCTTTGAGAGCGCAGAGCGTGTCACTATGACGCACAAGCACACCCGGGTAAAGATTGATGTTATCCGCTCGGTTGTTCAGAATTATTCAGTGCGCATTGTTCCTGCGTCACTTAAGAAGCTTTGCGGGTTTAATGTTGATGATGCGCCAGAAGTCTATTCTGAAGCCAAATAAAACAAGCTTACGCAGAAACTGGTCGGGGAACCCACTCTTGCGAAGAAATAGAGTGTTCATGACCGAAAAGAATTTGGTGAGGTGATGTATCACCTGTGCACCACCATTGGTAATTCTGTCAACTACAAAAATGGAAATAAGGGCAAGTTTATTTCCAAGCAATAGTCTTATTGCGCAGCAGTTTATAATGGCGATGCTCTAGACTGGTCCTCCGTTCTGTTTGATGAACTATGGGATGCTTCGGAGAGTTATGACAAGCGCATGGATAAGAAAGTCGCCAAGTACAGAACTCACTGTAGGTTACTCTCCAAGTACCTAATGAACATATCTGAGTTTCGCACATTTGTGCAAAAGCGCCCTGATCTCAAGGTTCCTTGCAACAAGACCTATTCCCTCTCTCATCTATACTCACTGCGCAATGAAATTGGTCGCAGTGAATATCGCAAGATCTGGAACAAGGACACCAGCCCCAACAAAGAGGATTGGGTTGATAGCGATGATGATGATGATGATGATGATGATGATGATGATGAAGCCCCCAAGACAAAGAAAGCTACTGCGCAGCCTTCAAAGGCCTCTACGCATACTGAGCCTGAATCGGCAGCCGCGCAAGCAAAGCGCAAGGGAAAAGGAATTGCTGATCCTGCACCAAAAAAGGTGAAGGAGATTCCCAATGTCAGATCTACTGCTGGCATTAAAATAAGATCTGATTTGCCACCTCCTGCTCCCAAGCCTTCCAAGAAGCGCAAAGCTCCGCCTGCGCCTGCTCTCTCCCCGGTCAAGTCAAAGAAAAAATCAACCTTTACCAGACTCCCACCTAGTGCCGCTACTCCTGTCGTTGAGGAAGACATCGAGTCTCATATGGATGAGACTGCTGCTGATGCTGATGCTGCGAATGATACTGCGCAGGGGGAGCAAGATCCCAAGGTTGCTGAGGAACCAACCCCTGCTCAGGGACACGCAGACAGTGATGACTGGATGGATGCTGCGTTCCCTGATACTGCACCTGCAAAGGCCCCTGCTACTGCACCTACTGAGGATGTTCCTCCTCAAACTCTGCGCAAGAAACAGGCTGTGCGCAGTACTACAAAGGGAAAGCCAAAAGCTGCAGATCCACCCTCCTCTCCTGAGCCAACAACAAGTGCCTTCCGCCGCCTCCACATTCCGGTTGGAAATACTCAACCTGGCACCTCTGTGCTACATGATGGACTGGACTTGGAGGATAAGGATGTTGATGAAGTGACCAAGTCTGCGCAGGCCGATGATGTTACGCAGAGAACTCCTGTTGTTGACCTTTCTGCAGGGGATAATGAAGGGGATGTGCGCACAACTGATACTGATAGAAGCAGCATGTATTCACCTGCGCATAAGTCTCTTGCTGCTGACCTGATTCATCTATCTCCATGACAACCTTCTCCTTCGCGCACTCCTCCTTTTGATCCTTTGTCTACAACTTCTCCTCCCAAAACATCAGAGCAGCTTCCTCCTGCTTCATCGATCCCTGTGGTCTCCACCTCTTCTCTCTCAACGTCAAATGAGCTGCGCCAAATCCTATAAGCCTTGAATACTATTCAAGTAAATCAAGTGGCTGCGCAGTCTCAAATGGCTCAAATAATCACTGCTCAGACAATAATTCAAGAGCAGCTTGATGCGCAGCGACTGGAGATTGCTGCCATTAAGGGGGAGAATTCAAAGGCAAGTACCTGTGCCGGCCCTTCTGCGCAACGAATTCCTGATGCGTTAAATCAAATGGTCCTTGACTCCCTGACATCAATTGCTAAGTTACTTGACAATGTTTGCACCTATGAAGCAATTAACGATGGGTTTAAGGAAATTCTAAGGAAGCTGCGCAGGGAATTATCCGATGGGCTTTACAATGGTTTTTCTGGGTTAGAAGCGCAGCTTCTAGAAAAGATTGCGCAAGGCGGTCTGCGCAAGCTAGTGCACTTAATATGGAAAGTGTCAGGGAGTGCATAACTCAAGCGATGACTGATTTCGCTGATGGGTTCAACGCTAGGATGGATCAAGCTATGTTCGATATTCAAGCCAGCGTGAACACTCAGCGCCTCCACACTGACCAAAGACTCGAAGCAACGCAGGCCACCGTCATCAACACTATTGAAGCTGCGGAGCAATCATATTTTAATTAGATGACTTGACATCAAGTATAGTACAAAGCCAACTTCCAAGAGCTGCGAGAGGACAACAGAGATATGCGCAGAGGAATGTCTACCTATGTCGATGAGGCTGTGGCGTTCAGAGAGAGGTTTCAAGAACTGAAGATTGAACTTATGAATAAGTTCAACAGTCTGCAGAACGAGCTGCACGAAGCCTTGCACCGGATCAACATAGACTAGGTTCTATTTTTTTTGCTTTGCGCAAGGTATTTATTTTTGTGCGCATTTCTTTTTGTTTTCTTATTCAAACTTGTAATCTACAACTACCTATATTTCAAGTTTTAATGAGAAAAATCGTATCATTCTATTTTCAAAACCTTGTTCAATTCAAACCATTTATTTGTGGAACAATGATTGCATTATTTCACCTCATGCGCATATTATTAACTGCTCATATTTTCTACGCATGAAGTTTAAACATTCAGTTTAAACGCATACTTAAACTAAAACTCATATTATTTTTATGCACTGAATGATATTTCTGTCTTTCCCTCTTTGTAAGTTAATCTTTTGGATAGACTAGAAATCTATAGCACTGGCTAGTGTGTGCATTGACTTGAGACATGATTTACCATTTTCATTTTTATAGACATGTTATTATCAAGTACAATGAATTGCCTTTGTTATAGTAGGTAATGGCATCAATCGTTTAGGGGGATATTGTTGGGTATCTTTATCACTTAACCCTCCTATTTATGTTAGAATTGATTGATACCATCACCTATTGATATTTTATGGACTTTAGGACCCTATGTAAGAAGTTTTATAACTTCAATTCTTAGCTTAGTCCATTTTATAGTATAGGCTTAGCATATAGGACTTGGAGCGAAAAGGAATGAAGATCTAAGCAAGACTGTGGTCACTGCGCAGGACTACTCTGCGCAGGACACCACTGCGCAGGTCTATCCTGCGCAGCATTCTACATTGCTCAGTTTTCGATGCATTCAGATCATCTAACTTGGAAAAAACTTTGAAGATGCCCGTTTATTAAAGTGCTGAGGTGTACAGAAACGACAAAGCGAGCACACTCAGCATATCTAACGGTGGAACAAGTCAAATATGTCAAATGAAGACAGCTGTCATCCTTCTAGAAGAAGCTTTTGAATTTGGTCTTCATGCTCAGTCTCCAACGACTCATAGACACCTGCGCACCAATCATATTGTGCCAGGTCATCAACCTTGATCAGAGCCCCAATGGCTATAAAGGATATCTGCACACCAACCATATAGTGCCAGCTCATCATCCTTGCTCAGAGCTCCAACGGCTAGTTTTAAGCTCTCTACTATAAATAGCCTGCTCATCTTCATTTCCAAGTTGATAGAGTTTGTGCTTTCATAAGTATCCTTGAAGTTAAGAAGATTGCTGCTTATATTCCCAGATTCAAGATCAACCTTCAAACCTTCATACCTTCAAACTCCTGCCCAGATCCTAAGCTTTATATCACCAGAATTCTTCGTGCTCTTCATCTCATAGATTCATAGAGCCCAGAATTTCTATCACACACACACCTCTTAAAGCTTCGATCATTTAGATCTTACTTCTTGAGATACACCGGTTTAGTCTAGGATTTGCTCTTCATAGATTAGATTTTGATTTGAGTTTTTATTCTTTGTAATCTTGTAAAAGCTCCTCACATCAATATAAATCTCATTAGAAAATCCAAGACTAACCATCTTGGTAGAGGACGTAGATCTTTCTTCGATCAAACCTCTCCAAATAGCCTGTTCTCTATTCTTACTGCTTATTTCCTGCTTACATTATATCTTAATAGCTGCTTTGTTTGATCTTATCAGATTGCTATTTGCTGCTCTGTTTTGTTACTGCTTATTGCCTTAGAACTTTTTAACCAACTCTTTAGCCAAAACTTAGCGCGTGCGTTTTTACCTTCTGCGTAGTATACCCTGTGCAGTTGCTGCTTAAATTTCCGCTGTGCATTTCACACTCTCTCTGCGCACTATACTTAGCTTATTTGAGATCTGTGCGCATAAGCCATTGCTTTGCAAAAGGGTTTGAAAAGAATTTTAAAACGCTATTCACCCCCCCCCCCCTCTAGCATTTTTCATACCCTTGTTGCCCCTTTGGAACCAACACCGTCCCCTTCCGATTCCTATTCGAGATATACAAACTCGTCAAGAATAAATCCGCACTAGGGGCTATCCTATTCGCCTCTAAATCTCATTATAAAGTGCGTTATCCTCACTGATTCGATGCTTGGAATACACTTCCCTAAAGTTAAGTCGATAGCTAAAATGCCTAATACTTTCAAACCCAAAAATCTTGCATTTCTTTCCCCTAATAAGAGACAAAACTACTCTCCTCTCTGATTCATCTTCGAGTACATACTATGTCAAAAAAAAATGACGCAAAAGAGATGCCCGCTAGATTGAAAACCCGAAAGGGCGGTCAAGGCAAAAATCAGGGTGCGTCACAAAGAAAAAAAATGAAAAGAGACGCAAAAGCGATGCCCGCTAGATTAAAAACCCGAAATGGCGGTCTAGGCAAAAATAGGGTGCGTCACAAAAATAAAAATAAAAATAAAAAATAGGGAGAACATTCTTCAAATCATTCTTCTTCAACCTTTCTCTTTCCTTAAATCAATCAAAGCGGGAGAGCACTCTTTTTCAAGTCAAAACAGCCTCATAAGCCTGTTCACGAAGTCATCTACAACATACAAGATTCTTGGGGCTTAACTTAGACCGCACATGAGATAAACTTGGGGAACAGATAACGTCTCTCGTCGCCTTCACCGGAGACTTTCGGACGTGGAACTCTAGAGTGATTCAAAAGTACGCCTAGCCTACTTAGAGCTTGCACATCATTGATTGTTAGAAAAATAGTTGTATCCCTTAACACAACATGACTAAAGGAACGATCTGGACGGATCATCTTGCCCAAGGCAAATGAGTCTCAAACGAGATAACCATCAGAGAAACTCCGTGACGCATCATCTTTGCAAAAAACCTGATTAGGTCCCAACTTGTCAAAACAGGTCCCCGCACACACACACAAATCAACACATACAGTTCATCACCAATAAACATCCCATCGTGAATCCATGCTATTCAAACTAATTACACCAAGGTTGACCGACCGGGCATGCACATAAATTTGTCACCGCCGCATGAGTCTAACCCAAAGATAAAATCGAAGCTAAATTACTTGCTAGAATAGGTTTTACTTGTTATATTAACAGGTACAAGAACCAATCCATGCTCAAAATAAAATATATCAGCAGCGATCAGACAATCCCCACAGCATTCAAACACCTCTGCATCCAGTACTTTCAATGTAGGTGCATTGATCGAGGATAATATTCAGTACTTTCAATCAGCTCCATGAACTGATTGATCGAGGATATTCAGAAGACTACAACATCAAAATTCAGAGTTTCTGCATCCAGGACTTTTAATGTAGAGCATTGGAAGAGGATAATGTCCAGTACGTTCAATCAGCCATTGACGAGGAAATTCAGAAGTCTACAAATCAACATCAAATTTAGAGTTTCTGCATCCAGGACTTTCAATGTAGAGCATTGGAAGAGGATAATGTCCAGTACGTTCAATCAACCATTGACGAGGACATTCAAAAGTCTACAGATCAACATCAAATTCAGAGTTTCTGCATCCAGGACTTTCAATGTAGAGCATTGGAAGAGGATAATGTCCAGTACGCTCAATCAACCATTGACGACGACATTCATAAGTCTACATCTACATCAAAACTGTCCAGTACTTTCAATAAGGAATTGGAAGAGGACATGTTCAGTACTTTCGATCAGCCATTGAAAGAGAACATCCAGGGATCCAGTACTTTCAATCAACTATTGAAAGAGGATAATATCCAGTACTCTCAATGTAGGAGCATTGATTGAGGATATTCCCCAACAACTTCAACACAGTTTGCAACACAGTCTGCACCAGCAACACCGTCAACCGCAATGCTCCATCAACAAAAGAGGGCATATTCAGAATTGGGTCAAGGACATTGATTCCTCAGTATGGGTTACTCTCTAAACTCTAAACTTTACTTACCGCAATATTGTTTTCAAAATGATTTCCAAAATACCTAAAACCACTGTTTTTTCGTGTTTTCAGAGTCGAACTACGTTTGGTCTGATTTCTTTCCAAAGGGTACGTAGGCAGCTTTATAGCACGACCATACCCAAAGTTCTAAATGGTGTCTTTTCTATCGATGACGTTACTTCTTTCATAAGTATCATCACCGAGGGGCTCTGTAGACACCCTATTTTGAACTCAAATTTATGATTACACTACTCTCGTGTCTCACCTTTGTGTTTTGCTCGTTAGTTTTGTCATGTTTCGTTAAGTTTCTAACTGACTCCGTTAGTTAGGGGCTAAACTGAACAACAGAACTTTAGATAAGGGCAAAACAGTACTTCTTTACTGGATGCCTCGTACGAGACATTGATGTCTCGTACGAGACATCTCCTCTGTCTGCGAGTTTGATTCACTTTCCTTCTCCGTCCCAATCTCTTTCTTGGCCAACACTCTCCTAATCCGGGGAATATCAGTAGGAGACTTCCTGGAGGTTTCCTATTGATTCCTTACCTAATTAAACCTCCCTACTTGGTCCCTAAGCAATCTAAGCCTATAAATAAAGAGTCTTTCACTCCTATTGCTAGTTAATGGTTTCTAGTCATCCTAATAGAGGTTAACAACTCTCTAATCAGTCTCTCCCAAAGGAATCCCGTTTTTGTTCTTCCCTCACACCAAAACACCACCAAAAATCCATCTTTTCAAGCCAAAGTCATCATAAAACTCTTGGATCATCAAGGCCTTAGTCAAGGCCATCAATTGGAATCTCAAGAACGCTTTAGGTAAACTCCTACGCTTTTAATCTCTACTTGTCATCTCATTCTTTGTTTTAGAGTAGTGTAATCCCATCAAAAGGATCAGCCTAGAGCCTCTCCAATCTATGGAGATGGTCTCGAAGCACATGATCCGATATTCCAATAATTAATAAATTAATTATTGGCTTTACTTGTTTTAATTTCTTGTTCTTTATTTGATTAAAAACACCTAAGCAAGTCCAATCCTAGATTGGGTGCTCCTTGACCTTCCCAATCCATAACTTAACCCCCGAACTCAAGAATCTCACGGTCCGTGTTCCATTCAACAATATGGTGGCGACTCTCAAATCAAAAAGTTAAAGCGGGTACCTTCTTGGGTACAAACAATTGGGCGTGCAGATCGCGAGCAGAAAACGTGCAGATCACGTGGAGAAAACGTGCATCGCACGTATAGTCCGCGTGCAGTGTACGTGCAGAAACCTGGGTGTCTAGGTTGGACACATTGTAGGGACCGCGACCACCACCACCATTCTCCACATAAGTATGATATTGTCTGCTTTGGGCCTAGCTCGCACGGATTTGTTTTGGGGCATCCCCTAAAAGGCCTCATAGTAATGAAGTGGGTTGGTGCTCGCTATGGCTCGTAGTGTTTCCTCTGGGCCCATATCAAGCGAAATCTTGTACCAACCGCGGCTATGGTCCGCGGATCACATTCGCCTCATAACTACCATCAGGGTGCCTTTCGATTGCAAGACTCCATTCGCAAATTCACGTAAAGGGACTCCCACCTTATAATTGCAACATGTGGTCCACCTGGTCGGGCCCATCCGAACCATGACTCTGATACCACTTGTAATAACTGCGTCCACCACCACCACTCTCCTCATTAGTATGATATTATCCGCTTTGGGCCTAGCCCGCACAGATTTGTTTTTGGACATCCCCAAAAGGCCTCATACTAATGAAGTGGGTGGGTGCTCTAATATACCTGACAATTATTTCCTCAATTATCGATGTGGGACTTTGGGTTGCACCCCAACACACATCTGGTATTGTATTCTGTTGCCTCTTACATATTTGAGTTTGAGATTTTCTTGGTTATTCTGAAGCTCTTCATTGTAAAAGATCGAGAATCAATAAATGTGGGAGTAGTTAGTAATTGCTCATCTGTGCTAGCAATAGCAATCTGGTACATTTGAATCCGAAAATTCGTCTGATGTTCGTTGGTAATCCAAGAACGCATCTGGAACGTTCGGGTGTCTGATATATGCATTTGAAGTCGGAGATCTGAAGCTAGGGTTTTGTGATCAAAATTTAGCTAACTGGTAAAATCTGAAGATCTAACATCTTGTATAGTCTATTCTAGTAATCTATAAGTAGATACAAAATATGTATTGCCCGAGGCAATAATCTGGTTAGATTTCAGAGTTGTACATCTGACTTCACATCTGAAAAAATCTGAGTCGGCTGCTGCAGGTAGTGATAAATCTGTAGAGGATTTCTATCACATGTGTACGCGCATGGAGTGATTTGCAACGTATGAGCAGAAGGTTGGGTGCAATATGTATATGGACAATGGGTCAGTCTGCAGGGTAATTGGCATGGACTCCACAAGGGTGCAGACTTCTGGTGGTAAGGTCTGCACATTGAACAAGGTCAGGCATGTTCCACGAGTAGCAAATAATTTGGTATCTCTTAGTCAGTTAGACAAGAAATGGTATAGTTTCAAAGGTGAATGTGGAGTTCTGAATGTCTGCAAGGGTTTGGATGTGATTTCTGAGATAGCTGATGGTGTTGACAAACAGGTGGAGCAGGGATTCACTCTAGGTGGGAGTGAACTACGCAAGTCGCAGTTAGGAGATCGACACAAACCAGTTCTGAATCTGAGAAGTGAAGATAGGACAGAAGAGAGGCCGTTGGGTGCTGCTAAGGGCTCTTATGATATTGTCACTTCATCTGTTTTGGTTGGCAAGATCCAATATAGTTTGGGTGTGCCACATCTGAAATTCTGTTAGTTTCCCGTTGAGGCGATTCTGAGTGCCCATAGGTGCACATCTGCGCGTCCAATAGGATACATGCATGCAAAAATTTTGATTGTCCAAAGGACAAGGTTGTTTGTCTAGTGAGGCAAATTATGGGTGATCAGTAGAATACATGGCGCGCGAAATATCTGGCTGTCCAGAGGACAAATCTAGTGTCTTTGATGAAAGACAGACTGAGGCAAAGGTGGAGAAATTTGTTCCGGTACGAAAGATGAAGCTCAAGGTGGCGATGTGCTAAGTTCGTCGTCTGTTTGATGCTATGAAGGATTCAAAGTCAAGGTCGATATTGTTAGGATTAAGTGTCTTTGAATAAAAAAGGTTTCCTATTGGAACAAAGATTAAGGACTTATTCAAGAATAGTAATTGGTTTCCTTATAGAATAGATTTGCTTTCTCTCCAAGAATTAGGATTCCTTATTGCCAAAGGTTTTAGAATTTATGTGACTATAAATACAACACTCTCCCTATCATATTAATGAACTTGTCAACTAGAACTAGAACTAGAACTAGATAGTAGTTCAAGAAGTTAAACAGAAGTTTCAAATCTATAATTCTAGATCTTGGGTTTGCACAGTCATGAATTATTGTGATCAATAATTCGTGCAACTAGATTAGTGAGATTTGTATTTGTAGAAAACAAGATTTCCTTGTTTCTAGTTTTTTTTTTCTTCTGAATCTATTCCGTTTCCTGGTTCACAAGATTGATCATATTTAATCTGTTTTTGGATCTCCATAGTAATAATATCTGTCTCCCTTCGTTTGTGGATGTAACCAATAGCTTGTTGGTGAACCACGTAAAATCTGTGTTCTTTATTTTGTCGATTTGAGTTCGTTATTATCTGCTATCTCTTGAGTCTGATTTACTAACACCACTAATTCTCTTTCCACTTACTTTTATACTCATAACAACAATCAATTTACTAAACCAAATGAGAGTGCACGGGGATTAAGAAAATATGTTGGAAAAATAAGTATTGTGAGTGGGTATGAGAGAGAAAATAGTTAGTGGATAGTTGTTGTGAGTGGATAGGAGCGAGAAAAGTGAACATTTTGAGTAAGTATCAATAAGTATGGGATGCTCAAAATGGAAATTAATAACGATAAGTATGGGTCAGAGGGAGTACTCACAACACTTACATTACTTTTACCATTTCTTAATTTTTGTGCAAATGGGAGGATGAAAATTACTCTGAGACGGAGGCAGTAACTCTTTGAGATGGAAGGATTATTATTCATATATATGAGGATTAGTATTGTCAAATCAAGGCGCACACATGTTTAGCAGAATGATAAAGTAACAGATTTGATTTCTTGATACCGACAGCCACTCCCAATGACTATGCTAAATCTTCATTGTTTGATTGTGTTTCTGGAATTAATTAGAGTTGTGAATTTGCGATCGTCCCGTCCCGTCATATAAATGGAACGGGATGAGATAATATATTCTAATCCCGTATAAAAGCGGGCCTATTTGGGACATCCCGTTTGGCACGCGGGACAAGATGGGACGAGACGTCCCGCATTTTTAAAATTTTAATTTTTAATGTTAATTTTTTTAACCTCAAAGATATTTTAGCACTTAATTTTTAGTTTTTTCTTTCAACTATCCATTGTCTTTTTTTGTTGATTAAGTTATTTTATGAAATAAGAAGTTTTGATCTTGTTGGATTGTAAATGATTAATATTATGTTTTAAATTTAATGTTTTGGCATCATCTTAGTTAGATTTTAGTTTTATAATATTAGCGTCTTCTTGTCCCGCATTTGTCCCGAGTAGGATAGGACGGGACGAAGATTTTCCGTCCCGCGAAGAATTTGGGACGTCCCGTCCCGTAATATTGCGAGATTTCATAGTTTCGTCCCGTTCCGTTTTCCCGAATTGACGGCTCTAGAATTAATGAAGAATCAGGTTTCTCACACTTTCAATTGTTAAAATGAAAGAGGAAAACATGTACTATATGAGCAAATCAAATTTTGCATCTAATTAAATAAATGAAGGCTCATTTTTATTTTGAGAACAAATCAAAGAAAAATGATATTTAGGCATTTTTAGTAACATCATTATCTTAATGTGGTTTTATAATATTTGTATGAAGAAACAAAATAGAAGATTGTACCAAAAAATAAAAAATAAATAAAAGAGATAAACAGAAAAATGTAATCAGATAAGAAAATGTAAAAAAGCAGTAGAAATTAATCAACTTAAATAAACTAATAGTATATGTTAGTGATACAAATAGAGATGAACAACTTGGAATATTAATATTATTCTAGTAATGATCTGGCCTTGATAAAAGAAGATACATGAACCAAAACTGTATGGTGCAATCAATTCACTAGAAAGAATTCAAGTAGCTTCCGGGAAACAATTTTCATCAAATCCTATCCACAATCTTTGCTTATATTATATTTGATGCTTAATTTGTTCAATATTATCTAGTTGGATTTAAGATAATATTCCCCGTCTTAAATTAATAATTTTTTTTAAATTTAAATATTTTAAGATTACATTATAAATTTAAAAAATTTAATAATATTGGAGCTTTAATGTTATAAAATGTGACTAACTTTCTTAAAAAAAAAAAAAAAAAAAAAAAAAAAAAAGGAAAATACAACTATCTGAGACGTAAAATACATTACTTAAAATCGATGACATTTATTATCGGGAGTAGGGGTGGCAAATTGGGTGTTTTGGGTTTACCCATTAAAGTTAAAAATCCATTGGATATCCGGATATTTTAACTTTAATGGGTACACCCAAAACACCCATTTTGCCACCCCTAATCGGGAGAGATGAGAGGGGTAGTGTCTAGACTCTCTTTAATATTAACACTAATTAATCATGATTATGACATTTTAGTCATAATCAAACTTTTACGTGCTAATATCCGCAGCAGCCAAGTATGACATTCAGGTCTCACCTTTACCAACTTGATAGATTTTTTTTTTTTTTTTTTTTTATGTTACTGTAAATATGCAGTGAACCAAAAAGATGAAGCATGATTTTCTTTGGTATCTTAGGTATGAAATAATGGAAAGATAGTTACTCTTTTTTTGTTGTTATTACTAAGGAACTTTGAGCAATAATTAAGGCTACTTTTAATTATCTTATTGTGAATCTAAAAATTGGTAATAATAGTATTTATAATGGTGTATCAATAATAATTTTTAAATTTTTATTAGAATAATTAAAAGTAAATTTAATTATTACTCAAAGTTCTTTCGTAGTAACAATGAAAAAAGAGGGACTATCTTTCTGTGACAGAGGGAATACTATATTAGAGTTTTTTCTTTTACGTTATTATGAAGAAATTTTAAATAATAATTCTATTTATTTAATATATCATAACAAAAATATTAAATTTGTTATTGATACACTATTATTAATATTATCGATTACAAATTTTATATTTTTATTAGAATAATTAAATTAAACAATAATTTTTGCTGAAAGTTTCATCCTGCTGACGTAAATAAATAAATAAATAAAAGAATAACACATTGGAACAAAGGGAGTATAAAATATATTTTTGATAGTTAAAGGCTTTCCAGAAATATTTTATCAAATTATGATTGTGTAATTATTGTTTAAAGCAATTGTTACTTATATTAGTATTTTGATTTATGATTGTTTGAAATTATCAATAGAGTATGGATTATTTATTTTTTTTTTGTTTTTTTTTTTTGAAAGAAACAACTACTTTATTAACAAACACAAACGTTAAGAAGGTGGCTATCTACAAACGATGGAAGCTCAACCTAAGTAGTGGGGCTGGCGTGCATTAGCACTACTCTAGAAAAACAATCTGCCATACCATTGGCTTTACGATTAACCAATCGAACTACAAAAAAGGGTTATCACATAAGATTACTCTACATTGATCAATAATCACATCTAGTTTCGAATGGCCATTTTGAATAGAGGAGACCCTCTCAAACACTACTTTAGAATCTATCTCAATCTCCACTTTTGTTAGCCTAATTTGCTCCGCCCATGATAAGGCCCAAAGCAAACCTTGAGCTTCTCCTTCTTCCACACGTAACAAACCCGTAATGCATTACTAGTAAATTAGTCATCAAACAAGACTTATTTCCTCTATCGTAAATAAATATCCATTTTATTAATGGACAGTCTACGTTTAAACAATTAATGATTAAAATGCAAGTTTGAAGTGATTTAAAAATAACTATTTGAATATCAAGTAGAGACCAAGTCTAATGAGCTCAAGCCCAAAACTCAAGCTCAATCTAAAGGATCTTAACCAATATGATAATGTCAGAGGAAAGATGAGTCAAATATCCGAATCACGTCAGAAACAACGATATTTTTTTAGAAGCTTCAAAATGTCGGCTTAACTAGCTTGACACTAAAGTTAGATCTAAGCAAAGAACCCATTGCGACAATGACTTCTTTACACCCAAATGATGATATCATCCCAAGGATGACACACAAAGTAACGATCACAATAACATCAGTCCTAACGATACAACATTCATGAAAATATCACTCACATAAAGTGACGATATTTCTCAGTTGACATGCCTAACATAAAGATATTAATCTTGATAAGCACAAACGGACAAAGAACACGATACTACTATATGCCCTTCACTCGTAATACAAAATACAATAGATAGTCTATGCATGAGTTAAACGTATACGCCAATAGAGTGACACAACGACTTTTTGGCGCTATGTATACCACTCTTTCAACCAAGACAACGTTACGCGAGCACAATGGCGAAGCCACATTTACGTGATGTGAGAGTCATTCGTCTCCCTCCAATTTTGAGATGTGTCAGTTTTAGCCTCTTAAAAATTGAAGAACATTACTTGTTACTACTAAAACAGATAGATTTATACATTTTAGCGCCCTTAATTTTGTGCAAAATTTTCATGAAATTTTTATTTTCACCCCTTGTATGTTAATTTGGGTATTTGAAATCATAATATTTAAGGTAAATTACAAAATAGTGCCTATACCCCATGGAGTGGTACCAATTGAGGGTACATGGTCCAATATTTAACAAAATGGAGCTTATGGTGTTCTTTTTTAATCAAAATAGAGCTTTTTGACGGATTTCGTTAAAAGATTCAGTTAAATCGCACGTCCCTTTCACGTGATGGACAAAACCAATTTGAAATAAGTGGTTCCTTTGCAAGGGTTAAATGGAGATTCATAAATTTAAAAAGAGTAAACTACCAAAATGGCCTGCGTACTAACAACTTTTTACATATTTAGCTGCGTACTAACGAAACAACCAATCCAACATGCGTACTATACAAAAAATAACCAGAATCGTTAAAAAAGTTGATGAAAGTTTATGACCATTAGTTTTTTAAACAGATATTGCTATCAAAATTTTCAAAATGCCTAATAACCTAACAAACCGTAACTTGCTAAATTAAGTGTTAACATGACACATTTACCCTTATTAATATTTAGGAAAAATTGTCATTTGCATTACACATGACAAAACTTTGAAGGATAAAATAGGAAACTAATGATTAAACTAAAACTATTGGGCCTAAAAATGCAAGTAACACTTCTATAACCCCAAAAAACCCTAAATTTCACTAGTCTTCTCTCTTTGCCGCCTCCACTCAACCTTCTTCCCTAAATCAGTTCGAGTTTGCTTATGCTCCGCTCCACACCCTCAAACCCAACATCACTAGAACCCACGACGCCACTACCAACTCTCCGTTGTGGCCTCCCAGCAGATCGAAAAGGGGTTACCGAAATAGACCTCTGCTGTTCCGATTTACGCTCTCCACAGGTCAATAGCTTGGACATTTCTTTCTTGAGATGGCCATGCCCACCTTCTGATTCTTGGATCTTCTTCACGATTGCTGAATCTAATTTCTTTCATGGTGCTGCTGTATTGTCAAAAGTCGATTTCATCTTCGTGTGCTGTATTGATGATTGTCGATTTTTTTAAATGGGTTTGTATAATACTGATGAATTATCTCGTTTTAATTCTTTTTATCACTGTAATTCTTGATCGATTTCTTGAGTTTTGCTTGAACCTGTTTCCGTGTTTGAATTGTTAAATTTTGAATTGGTGGTGGTTGAATCTAAAATTTGATTTTGGTAAGTGTTTCGGTGTTGGTTGTGATGTAGAATGGCGGCGGTGTTGGTGCTTGCAGTGGAATGGTGGTGGCAATGGGAGTGGGCGGTATGGGTGATAGCAGGGTGGCGGCGGTGGGAGTAGTGTACGGTGGTGATGACTAGTGAATCAACACAGAAGAAAGTATAAGGAAATTAATAAAGAAAAAAGAAATTTGTGTTATATATGAGTAAATGAGTAAGTACGTATTTCTTGGTTCAGATTTGAGTTCGAAAATGGTGGGGGTTACGTTTTAGGTTTGGATGGTGGTGTTAATGATGGTGGGGGTAGCTTTCATGGTGATGGTGGTGGTGATATATGGGTTGGGTGAAGATGATGGTGATGAACATGGTTGGTGGGTAATGTTGTGTTTCAAACTTACACTTTGACCCCTTATTAAATTGAACCTTTTAAAACCATATATATATATATATATATATATATATATATATATATATATATATATATATTAATAAGGGTAAATGGGTCATGTTAGCACTTAATTTAGCAAGTTACAGTTTTGTTAGATTATGGGGCATTTTGAAAATTTTGATAGCAATATCTGTTAAAAAACTAACGGTCATAAACTTTCATTAACTTTTTTAATGATTTTGGTTATTTTGGTTATTTTGTATATAGTACGCATGTTTGATTGGTTGTTTCGTTAGTACGCATGTCATTTTGATAGTTTACTCAATTTAAAAAGATAAAAAAACACCCATGTTTATTTATATGTCAAGATTTATCCCTACCCTACCCCACATTTCCCCTCTCTCGAACTTTCATAAGCATCCTCTTTCCATCTTCTATCCACTAACTGCAACCACCATCACCACCATGGAGCCCCACCACCATAAACCACTGCCAAACACCACCATCTTACAACCACCCACCACCGGAATCCATCTATGCCATCTTCGTCATCACCGTCTCAAAACCACTATCAATCTGTTAGAAATTTGGCTTGAAATGGTCAACTTTGAGTGGGTCCCGTTGACTTTAACCTTCGTCAATGTTTATACTTGTAGTATGTTATACCATGAACAATATTGGTGTTTTGGTGAAAGCCAAATGATGGATTAAATCCATAGTTCTAAAAGATGAGCTTTTGTAAGAGACTTTTGCTTTCAAGGATGAGATGGGTTGGTTGACATCCCACATGGGAAAGGAAAGGCAAACCTTCCCTTTGCTTGGAAGTATAAAAGGCTTTTGGGTCATCCCACATGGAATTGGTAATGGGTAGTTGAAGTGCCATAAATTACTTGGCATTTCATAGTCTCATGTTCAAGTTACATGTGAGGTGGGCTTGAACCTTTCCACACGCGCTCGCTCACTCGGCCGGGCTGGGCCGGGCACGGGCTAAGGGCGAATAGTTCGGTTCGAGGGCGTATCTTTTTGGACAAAGTTTATTTGAAGTTTCCAATATTTGCAGAATGGTCCTTGACGAAACTATTAGGTCAGTTAGTTTCCTAACTGGACTCTAACAGTGCAGTTTCTTTTCCTTCAAGAATAAGTCACTGTAAATCGGGTAGGTTTTGGAGTCCTCCTAAAATACCTAAACCGACTATATACCAGTATAAATATACGATCTCTATACCAGTTTTATACACGCAATTAAAAATTACAATAAACTGTTCTCTCTCTATATTCGTAATCTGTGGTTGATCTGAGAAGTGAGATTCCGGCAAAGTGGGACATCAGTCGCAAGTGGTTCGGTACATGTTCATGTGAAGATTTTCTGGTACGTTCCTGAGATCGTTTCATCCTCGGAGGAATTTTCCGCAACCCTCAGCCACACCAGTAAGGGGCAATAGTTTCTCTTAGGAGAGTCTATTACAGACGACTCGATCTAAACTGATAAGTCTTTCTAACTCTCTTTTGTTTCTGTCTTTTCTGGATCCTGTTCTTGTGGGTACGTTTTTGCTTTTGGCTTAATCTGATTTTGTTATATGCTTACGTGATTGCCCTGATTAATCTGATCGTTGCATATTAAATTCTAACACAATCTTCATCTCCATCGAGCTCACCAAATTGCTCAAATTTACCAAATCAAAAGTCACAAGACTACACAAAAAAAAACACATAGAATCAAACACACACACAAACGCACACACTTACACCACCATCAAACTCCATCTTCATTCTGAAATGCATACACAAGCACACATACCACACACAATCTACACATACATACGCACCCACTGAATTAAATATATAAACACACATGGATAATGATATGTATAGTGAAAACTCAAAGGGAAAAGTCATAGTGAAACACTGTAATCCGTTGGATTGTAATAAATGTTTGTGAGCCCCACTAATAAAAACTCATCCAACGGTTTAAAGTGTTTCACTATGAGTTTTCCCTATGTGTATCATTGTCCAACACACATTTACCCACAAATTCACACAGACATTGATGCAAACACAGACGGATATACCCATAAACGATTTGCAAAATTAAACACCCATTAGCGCAATCGGTAATAATTAACATCCATTATTGCTTTGACGAACGAGTTGAACATTTGAGTTAACAAACAATAGCAAAAATCTATTTCGAGCCCATCAAAATTATGTCTTCATTCTGAGATGTGCACACGGATACAAAATTGGGGGAAGATTGTGTTTGGAATGTGGGTAGGGAGGGGGGGACCCGGAACCGCTCCATCCAAAACCGCTGCACCCCTCCACCCAATGGCTCAGATCGAGGCCACATATGAGAGTTCATCATCTGTGCGGCTAAGATGATTTCAATTTTTTTTGGGTCCCACCGAGCTCGGACACATCTCAACCGTTGGGTGGAGCTAAAATGAGGTGACTCCAATCGGAACCATTGAGTGGAGCTAACTAGGGGTACATGGTTCGAAATCCAAGGAGGGTAGTCAGTGGAGGTAAGGTTGAGGTGTTAATTTCCCATTCTCTCATTTCGTTCAAAATTATTGCATTTGATCCTTTATACTACTATTTTCCTTTTCAAATGAATCCAATCAGTCAATCATGTGCAAGACATACATGGTTGAATTGACGTTTTCAACGAAATTCGTAAAATAAAAATAAAGAAGCCATGTTTTGATTAAAAAAAAATAAAAATTACACCAAAGGCTCAGTTCCATTTTTATTTTATTTTTTTATCATGGGCCCTAAACTGGTACCACTCTGTAGTGTTTAGTCCCTATTTTATAATTTACCCTAATATTTATCCTCAAGGCAACTTTGACACCCTTTCTGAAAATTTCTGACATCGACATTACGTTGATATGGACACCCATTCTCCTTTTGACACAATGATATCCCCATATTTTTGGGATCTTAGCCAAAAATTCTGATTGTCATTATTGGCGCACACACCAATTCTCCATTTGACACAATGATATCCCCATATTAGTTTCTGGATCTTGGCCAAAAATTCTTATTGTTACGCTGGAGCTCCTTTGTTGGGGAAAACCCCCTACAATTAACAGTTGTTCCGTACACCTCAAAAACAACAATATTGGAAATAATGTAGTTCTCATTTCATTACAGATGGAGCTTGGAAAAAGAATGACAGATGTACAGGTTTGGGTTGGGAGCTTTGGGATAAAAGAAATGGAAGAATTGCTAGGAAGCCAATCGTTCAAGATTCCCTCAAGCATTCATGCTGAATGCAAGGCCATCCTCAAAGGTTTGGAGTGAATCACAATTTTAAGAAAATCCAAATTCTTACGGATTCCTATCTTGCAAGTTCATACATCAACGGCACTATGATAGTTCCGCAAAACCTGGACTCTATCTTATTGGACATTATTTCTTTTATTTTTGTTTGTGAAGTTTTTAGTATTTGTAAGGTTGATAGGCAAACGGTAATGTATGCCCATAATAACGCAAAGAACGCTAGGAAGGTGTATCATAACTTTATTGGCCCCGAGCCAATTATCTTTAATATATAAGGTCCTTATTTTGGTCAAAAAAAATTTGTTCTGTTTATCAGGTTGAATGATGTATAGTCGTAGGATCAACTATGGTGCATGATATGTGATAAAAAAAAAAAAAAGTGGTATAAAGAATCTAGTGACTTTTGTTTTTGTTTTGGGGAAAGAAAATTGACACACACACAAAAAAAAAAAAAAAAAAAAAAAACACTTGGACTGGTCTGATTATTTTGGACCGGGCCGGACTAGGCATGTCCAAATAACAAATACGAAAAGCCCAACATTGTTAAAGCCCAAACCCCTCTCCCTAGGGTTTGTATAAGGGTTTTCTGCTACTGCCATCTTCCTCCGTCTCCCACATTTGCACAGAGAAGAAGAAAACGAGCCTGAGAAAAATCTGCGAATCAATGGCCCCGAGGAAAACGCCGACCGTTAGCCGGAACCCGGATCTGATTCGGGGCGTCGGGAAATACTCGCGCTCTCAGATGTACCACAAGCGTGGTCTGTGGGCAATCAAGGCCAAGAATGGCGGCGTTTTCCCTAAGCACGACAAGAAGCCCGCCGAAGCCGTCGCCGCCGTCAAGCCACCGAAGTTCTATCCCGCCGATGATGTCAAGAAGCCTCTTGTTAACAAACGTAAAGCTAGACCCACCAAGCTCAGGTATTGTTCCTCCTCTAAGAATCCAGTTTCAGACATAGTGTAAGTTGTGTGTGTTTGTGTGTGAAATGGGTAGTGTATTGATCTGTGTGTGTGTGTGTGTGTGTTTGTAGGGCTAGTATTACACCAGGAACAGTGTTGATTATTTTGGCTGGGAGGTTCAAGGGAAAGAGGGTTGTCTTTTTGAAACAGCTCACTTCTGGGTTGCTTTTGGTCACTGGTGAGTGTTTTTTCTGTTCTTGGTTTTGTATTCTGTGAATTAAATTTGTTTCCTATGAAATGCAGGATTATGTTTGACTAATTTTATGGTTTATGTGGAATAATCTTTTGTTTTGATCTGTATTTATGAAAAAAAAATACTACCTCTGTCCCTATGAGTGTCCAAATTTCATTTTAAGGGACACTGAAAATCTCAACTTTGTTGTACAATTTGGTAGCAAATATTCATATATAATCTTGTAATCTTCTTTCCAAACATTTAGTTTTGCACGTATAAAGAAACCGGCGAAAAAAATTTCGAAAAAAAACATTTAGGGACAAAGTTATGTTAAAAAAAGACTATTTTGGGACAAAGATTTCTCAAAAATGGACACTCATTTAGGGACAGAGGGAGTAATCTTTTTTTTGTTGGGTTTGATTCTCATATTGTCTGTATATTGGTGTGGAATGAACTGGATTTGTGGATTTTTTTTTTCATCTAAGAGTAGCTGATTTGTTGGTAGGTTAGCATTGTACTATAATGGATTGATTCTACATTCTTCTTGTTATTGTTCTTATAGATGTACATTTATTTAGTTCAACATTAGAGCTGTGCATTTGCTAGTTGATACCTAATGTTTTGTAATTATTCTACTAAGCGGTCTAGTTTAGTTGTTAAATGGTGATCGATAACTTGCTTGGACACATTATTCCAATGTAGTTTTATCATTTTGTCTCTGTTTTGGGTTTTTACATTTGAGGCCTTAATATAGCATAGCATACAAGTCATTGTGATGCCCCAAAATCATCCTCTAGGCACACATGGTCTCTTACTGCAATATCTATATGTCCTCTGTCCCACTTGAAGATTTGGGGTTTGAGGTTTGACTATAAACTCACATTGCAATTGAGTAGTTATCTAATGGCCCGATAAAGATTAGCCACCTCTTCAAGTGAGACAGAGGTGGTAGTAGTAGTAGTAGTTATATACTCCCTCCGTCCCAGTTTAAGGTTCTTATTCTCCTTTTTGGCCAGGCTGTCCGAGTTTAAGGTTCTTAGTTTGCTTTATTCCATAAATGCTAAGTATGAACAATGTTTTAGACATTCTTGTTCTCGTAAGGTTCAAGAATTACAAAAAAATGTTTCTAACCTTAACTTACTTTTCACCCACTTGCTTCATGAATAATACTCCCTCCGTCCCAAAAAGATAGTCCACCTTTTTTCGTTGTTACTACGAGAGAACTTTGAGCAGTTATAAATGCTACTTATAATTATGTTAATGTGAATCTAAAAAATTGATATTAATAGTATTTATAATGGTGTATCAAGAACAATTTCAAAAAAATCGTTAGAATAATTAAAAGTAGCTTTAATTATTACTCAAAGTTCCCTTCATAAAACCCATGAAAATAGGGGGACTATCATTCTGGGACAGAGGGAGTATTTTAGACAACTATATCCCCAACCCACTACAATTGTTGACCCATTTTGCATTGATTCTTTTGCAAGTGTATAAAGTCAAACTAAGAACTTTAAACCGTGACGATGGTAGTACTATATTGCTCTCTTTTCATTAAAATTCCCATAAGTATGTGCTTTACCATTCTACATCTTTCCGTTATTTGATTGATGTTGCATTGAGATGTTTGTTGAAGGAAGCCTTATCATATTGTTATCTTCTCTTTACCTACATTAGGACCCTTCAAGATTAATGGTGTACCATTAAGACGTGTCAACCATAGCTACTATGTGATAGCTACTTCCACCAAGGTTGATATCACCGGTGTAAATGTGGAGAAGTTTGATGACAAGTATTTCGCCAAGCAAGTTGAGAAGAAAAAGAAGAAAGGAGAAGGCGAGTTCTTCGAAGCAGACAAAGAGGTTAGTTAGTCCGTCCGTCCCTCTTCTTTGTTGATTTCACTCCATAATTTAATCACCCTCTATGAAAATAATTGTTGATCATGTCCTGTTTCAGTCTCTTAATGTGTGTTTGTGCGTGTTTTCATTTTGGTTGTTGTAGGAGAAGAATGTACTCCCACAGGACAAGAAAGATGATCAGAAATCCGTTGATGCAACATTGTTGAAATCAATTGAGAGTGTTCCGGATCTGAAAACTTACTTGGCCGCTCGTTTTTCGCTCAGGGCAGGGATGAAGCCTCATGAGCTTGTCTTTTAGAGGGCGAGCTTACTTAAAGTTGATTTTGTTTTCGTTTTCTTTGAGCCTATTTCGTTCGAAACTCGCTTTTGTTAGCTCTATGCTTTTGTCGGATTTTGATTGTGATCAATATATGCATCTATATTTTGAAGGATACAATATGGATGAGTTTTTAATAACCTTTTGGTTATTTTACTTGTCTGTTATTAATTCTTTTTGATCAACAGCAAATTTATTTAACTGTATTTCTTTTGACATTCAAATTAGGAGTGGGGACTGAGGTAGTACAAAATATCACCAGCAAATTTGAAATCGTAATCGTCATTCATACTGAGTGATGGAGGTGGCACAAAATAAGGGCCAGTTTCAAACTTGTTTCTTCCATTCAGAGATGTGATGCTTATTTTCAAACGCCAAAAAATAAAAATAAAAATTTCTTTCATTAAAGAGTGAAAATAAGCATTGAATTGAGTGGTGATATATACGCCCACCGTTTTAGTTAATACACCCACATTAGTCAATTAGTCAAGTCACCCACTACTAAATTTATAAGAAATTAAATTTAGTAACTCCACCCTCCCAGTTTCCAGTTTTACCCACATTAGTATAACTCTATACGTTTGTAACTACACCCACAAGCTACTACTACCTCTGGCACATTTCTCCCTCCTTCATGAACTAACAATATGGCATTTTAAAGCTTACAAGTTGCAGAACACTAATCTTCCACTGTAGTAATGTCGCACCCCGAGTTCCGAGGTCCTATATAGTACCTCGAACCAGGTGCGTGAACCTGCTATAAAACGGACATGACGCTTGCTAATACTATCATCATCCATAAACCTGTATAATACACGAGCTACCCTTGCTCGACAACAGAATACTAAAAATGACCATAGGCTAACCGCCTTTACTATTGAACAACCAAACCAACTAGAGTTGTGAAAAACTCTAGACACGCCTGGCAACAAAGGCTGGCACCAAAAATAATAAACAAACACTTTATTACAGGCACAAAACACATATACCCAAATTTACAGAGTTTATATAACTTTCGAAAATTAACACCAAACCCGCTACTAGCCACGGAACACGGCAACTCAATCCCAACACCACCTTCGTCGTACCAATTCATCTCATCGTCGCCCTCTCAGCCCTTCTTCGCCGTCGAAACCTGTTGTCTTATCCCTTCCCTCTACTATCTCAGTGAAGAAAAGCCTAGGTGTCCAGATTCTGGCTGCAAGATCTGTAATATCCGCCGCGAAATCCTTCTCTTTCTCTTTTCAATCTCAACAATCCCCCTTCTTTTCCATCCCTACTTCTGATTTTGACAATGAGTGTGTACATATGTGTATGGGCGCGTTGGATTGACTACCTATGTGCGTTAACAAATAATTCTTCTTCAGATCTCTAAATACATTTTTGATTTCATCGTGCATATGAGTTTGTGTGTGTTCGAGTTCATGGGTCATTTTCTTCAATTTTGAACGTTCAATATTATGGTTGATGTACTGCATTCGTGCACAATTATTTGTGAATTTTCTAGGCTTTTGAACTAATCTATGATTTCGCAAATGTAATGTCTGAATTCAAGGATTTCGAAATTGGTTAGAGTTTGAAATTTGAGGTTTTATGGATTTGTATATACGTGTGTGTGTGTGTGAGTTTGATTTTTGTTGTGATATTGACGGACTGGATAAGGAGGTTTGTACACGGAGGTGGGTGATTTTTTATGAGTTTGAAATTTTGAATCTGGTTTTTAGATATGGGGTTTAAAAGGGATGTTGTTGTGTTGATTGTTTGTTGTGAGTGTTGGTTTTTAGGAGGTGGCATGTGGTGGTTTTGAGGGTGGTGGCGGGTGATGATTTAATGGTGTTTGATTGGGTTTTTTTTTTTTTTTGGGTGTATTGATGGAGGTTGATGGTGGTTGTGAGATTGTGTGGCGTTTGGAAAGGGATGCCGGTCGGTGGGAATGAGAAAGGCGTCGGAGAAGAAGACGAGGGATTAATTTTTTTTTTGTCAAACACACATTATATATAAAATTTAAACATTACTTTACATACACACGAGGGATTAAATTATTTGAGGATAGTAGAAAAGAATATTGATTTATAAACATAATTTTACTTTAGCTCTTAATAAATTGGATATTATTGTTTTTTTGCCAAAATATGTTTAGCCACCCAAAGTATCCACCCATTCCCACTTTGCACCCCAAACCCAATTTTGTCCCAAAGTGACCCTCTAATTTGTCATTTGTCCCAGTTTGACCTATGACCCCCTATGACCCCTAACGACGTTAGAAAGTTGACGAGAAATGGTCATGTTCATGTCATGTGAGGGTTCTTTTTATCATTTTTCTTGAAAATAGAAGGGTATAAAGGTCCATTTATACCCTTCTCCAAAATTCCAGTTGGAAAAATGACAGCCACCACCACCACAACCATTTCTCCAAAATTCCGACCACCACCATCACCATTTCTCCACCACCACCACTATTTCTCCAAAAAATGACAGCCACCACCACCACAACCAAACATTTTGCCGGTAGGATTCCGGTTGGAAAAACCCCCCGACATTTAATCTTCATCGCACCCAAATCATTGATGCCCATGGAGTTCCCTCTTCCCTCTCCCCAATTCACCCTGTTCTCTCACCGTACAACGTCAAACCCATATCTGGGTTTGCTCGAATCAAGCCTAGAAACGCCATTACATCATGTATTCCCATATCTGATCGACGACGGAATTAGTACGCCGTCAACATCGCCGGTCAACAACCACAACC
Organism: Campanula takesimana; assembly: GCA_026119855.1. Lineage (NCBI taxonomy): Eukaryota > Viridiplantae > Streptophyta > Magnoliopsida > Asterales > Campanulaceae > Campanula > Campanula takesimana. The sequence goes on along the minus strand of JAOWBW010000490.1, from coordinate 442,447 downwards.
ACTTGCCATTACATCTGGCGACCGTCTCCTTCCTAACTCCAACCACTCTGTTAGGCTTCCTCTCTTCATCGACCTGGACACCACTTGCCACTTCCTACTGTCCAGATCTGGCCCCCATCTCCAGCAAACCGTCTCCTCCATCTCCAGTCGCCCCCTCGTATTTTTTGGATTAATATCCGCTTGTATTCCGGCCAGATTTGGGCGGAGGGGAATCTCAGATCTGGGGATGGGAGATGGCGGAAATCAAAGATGAAGAGGAGCTGGGTTGGCGGTTGGAGTTAGGGAGGATGGAAGGGAGACGGTGGTTGTGGAGGAAGAAGAAAGAGGGATGAAATGTTGGGTGAAAATGTGAAATGGAGGGGGTGTTGGATCTGGATGAAGATGGACTGGTTTTTTTTTTTTTTTTTTTTTTTTTTTTTTTTTTTTTTTTGCATTTGCTTTCTTTTAATTGAAAGTTTATAAAAAATGACCAAAATACCCTGCACATGGCATGCACATGACCATTTCTCGTTAACTTTCTAGCGTCGTTAGGGGTCATAGGGGTTCATAGGTCAAACTTGGACAAATGGCAAATTAGAGGGTCACTTTGGGACAAAATTGGGTTTGTGGTGCAAAGTGGGAATGGGTGGATAATTTGGGGGGCTAAACATATTTTGTCCTTGTTTTTTTTTTTTATTGTTTTGATATTATTTTTGGGGGGCTAAGTGGGATAATTTCAATTGTAGGGGTGATAATTGCAATTTTGAAAAAAGCTTGTTGCGTTTTCCATCCATTATCGTTAAGTTTTTGACGGGCTAACCAAAATTACACCTGATTAGAATAAAAAGACATATTCAACAACCAAATTGTAACGGACACAAATTGAATAACCATTTGAATTATGACTACAAACTCAGATAACTAAATTGTAATTTGCCCATATATTTGCTGGCAATTGTATAGAGTTTTACTGTCTCCGTCCCACTTCAATGTGCATAGTTACTGTTTATGTGGTCAACTCAATCAAAATTTAATCATAATTTTATGAAAATCTAGATATTTGTATGCAATTTTAGAAATTGTTATTGTTTTACCGTTAGTAATAGTATAATTAACATTTCTTAAAATCGCATATGCTCAAAATTTAATTGAGTTGATAAAAAAAATCAACCGTGCATATTGAAATGAGACGGTTGAAATATTATTTTGTGGTGCATTTCCATCTTGGGAATCAAGGCAAAATATTTGCACCGAAATGATAGTTTCATTTGACTCTTTATGTTAGAAATTTTGATAAAATTTTAATGACAAATAATTTATTTAACTCAATAAAATTATATACAGTTGATAAATTACTTAATGATTTATCAATTATAAATTTTAAAATTTTATTATGATAATTAAATTGACATTAATATTCAGTTAAAATTCCCATGTACTGATCATAATAAAAGTTCAAATAAAATTATATTTTTGGAACAGACGGATGGAGTAATATTCTTTTGCTAATGGAGATAGACAAATACCTTTTTAAGCCATCCAAATTAGGGTTGCTTTGACTTCACATTGTCATGTCATCTATATAACAGGCGGAGCTACCCACAAGGTGGCAAAGGGGGGCGGGCAATTGCCCCATTGGTTTTTAAAAAATAAAAATTTACTAATGCAAAAATTTACAAAAAACTTGGGGTTTAGTACAATTTTCTAAAATCCGCCCCCTTTGAGATGAAAATATTACTCCCTCTGTCCCTAAATGAGTGTCCATTTTCACGAAATCTTTGTCCCAAAATGAGTGTCTTTTTTTAACATAACTTTGTCCCTAAAAGTTTTTTTTTCGAATTTTTTTCACCGGTTTCTTTATACGTGCAAAACTAAATGTTTGGAAAGGAGATTACAAGATTGTATATGAATCTTTGCTACCAAATTGTACAAAAAAGTTGAGATTTTCAGTGTCCCTTAAAATGAAATTTGGACACTCATTTAGGGACCGAGGTAGTAATACAATAGGTTCTTTTTTGCCCACATTGACAAAAATACAGTGATTTTTTTTTTTTTTTGTTGTGTAATTTTGCCCCCGTTAACAAAAAATTCTGGCTCGGCCACTGAGTCTATATAGACAAGTCCATGTACGCAGCTTACTCATAAAAGCTTTATCACTTTTCTACATAACTTAGAGCTCAATTCAAAGGAAAAAAAAAAACCCATGACTTATAGCTGTGTGTTTATGACCGCATCAAATACTGCAATGCATCAAAATTGATAAGCACATTTTGCCTATTAAATTTCAACCGCTCAATTTAAAGAGAGAGAGATACGATGCAAATTCCAATATGACCGCATCAAATATGCAGCAAACAGACTGTTACAGCCACAAAAAAAAAAAAAAAAAAACACACACACATACACACTTCTTACTACTTATCTCTCTTGAAAAAGAGCTACTTCTCACTCGATTTTTTTTAGTAGGGCATTGCATCTTCAACGCTTAACTATCTCCAACAGAACTCTAAAGCTTCAAAGTAGAGCATTGTTTGCTCCAACAGAACTTTAAACATTTCTCGTAAAGCAATTATATCCCTTGTTTCAAATTTGGTGCAAGAAGATAGTGCTGTTCTATCCTTTTCCCCCTTCTGTTTCCTTTTAAATATTTGTTTTTGTTTTTGATATATATGAAAATGTTTTACAATATAAAATTTATAGAACGTACTATTATTTATATATATATATAAAATAATAATAAATAATTTCACAATATTTTTATTTAGGTAAGATTTAACGCAAATTGTTTGAAATGTTTGATGAAAAAATTATAGTGCAATTTTTGCACTAACAGTTGGAGTATAATATGGAGAAATTGTTAGGTTTCCACATCATTGAAATCTTGTGATTATGTGTCATAATAATATGTAGAGCATGCACGCTTATAACCTTTACTAATGATGATGTTAGAGCAATAACAAGACTTGATAAGAAAAGCGAGCAATCACCGAACACAGGTTTACGTGGTTCACCAACTTGGTTACGTCCACGGGGAGGGGAGAGAATATTATAATCAATCTGGAGAATTCTTTACAAGATCACATTAATCTATGCTAGCACGAATTTTGGTCACAAAATTCATGACTGTGCTAAAACCCTAGATCTAGAATTATTGATCTCTCTGAGCACTCTAATAATTTGTCTATGATAATCTGAGGTGTGATTTTAATCTAAACTACTGGCCTCTATTTATACTAGTAAAGTTTATCTCAAAATCTCTTAGGAACTTGGAAACCTAGTCCAAATGACTTGGAAACCTTCCTTCTGCGCTCTGTCCCAGAATTACGAAATCTCTCTGTTGTTTAATCCTTTAACTCGGCGTCCCAAATTCAAGGCATTAACCCAACAATCTCCACCTTGACTTTGAATCTCCATGACAACAAACCTTTTCTCCCCCCTCGCCTCTTCTGCTATCTAATAGATGCGAACAATCTGCAAGTCCAAACAATGTTGGAACTTGCTTCCCGTCACGGGTTTTCGTGAATATGTCTGCAGGGTTGTCCGCCGTCCCTACCTTTCACCTTTACCCATTTCTCATCCCTTAGGAAATGATGTCTGACACCAATGTGCTTGGGTCCTCTCTTGATCCTTGGCAAACAAATCGCGCTCAAACTATCGCAATAAATACTCGCCTGATCCTGATGTATCCCAAGATTGCTGATAATCCCTTCAACCATATTCCTTCCTTAGCGGACTCTGTCAATGCACGTATTCTGCTCTTGTTGAAGACACCGTCACTGTTGCCTGCAATGCAGCCTTCCAACTGACAACTGATACCCACCAAGCGTGAACACGTATCCGGTCTTCGATCTTCTTGTATCAACATCACTCAAATCTGAGAAACCCTTGAATGCACATTCTGTCCCATCTCCATAGATGAGTCTAACGTCGCTAGTGCGCACTGTAGTATACATCAAACTACCAACTGCACTAGCATAGGATACTGGAGCCATATACTCTTTCTCCTCAACCGATTTGGGCCAACGCGACTGTATGTGCATTCACTGCACTCGGAT
>JAOWBW010000490.1:386494-438313 GCA_026119855.1 Campanula takesimana | reverse complement strand
ACCGATTTTATTTTCCGCTGTCTTAAGCATCCCATGGCAACTCAGACAGGGACTTATCCATCCCATGCATATTAAAGTTCATGACGAACTGATTATAGCTTTTGGGCAATGAATTAAGAATAAAATAAGTGGCCAACTTAACATCAATTAGATGGCCAAGCCTCTCTATGTTGTCAAATGAGCCTTCATTTTAAGAACATGAGGCCCACAGCCTGCCCTTACGCTTCATCTTGCATGATACCAAAGGCAGCTATGGTGTCGAACTCTCTTGCCTTGCTTGTTCTTGAAAACATAATATTTCAACGAGACAGCAAGGTCAAATGCCTTCAAGTGTTCAAGAGTCTTCTGAAGCTCTAGACACATGGCCGCAAGAATAAGACATACCCACCTCACAGAATCACTTTTCGTGTTTCTTGTAGCGTTTCTCTTATCCTTGGGGTGCATTAGAAGCAGGTTTCCTCTTCAGGAACTGCTCATCAAGAATATAGAGCTTGTCCTCATGCTTTAGAACAATGCTAAGGCTACGGATCCAATCCGTGTAGTTACTCCATTTTCTTGAAGTTTTTCCTTCTCAAGGATAGATCGCAATGATAAGAACCAGTACTTGAGCCATATCTACAATTATGCAAACATATAATTAAATATAGTACCAACTTAATTAAGATATTATAAGTATTTCACAAATACTCCCACTAATTATATAACCTTCAATACATCTAATGTATCATATCATTAAAATGGGCTAAGATCGTTTGGAGGCTCCCAAACCATCCGTACGATTCTTAGGTAGAATCCCGTTTTCCAGATTTTCAGATTTCAGAAATTCGATCAATCTTAATATCGTGTTTATACATAATCAGATTACAGAAACATGAAATTGTAGATTTCGAATTTTAACCCATCTAATTCATATATTCAATAACCAATTTATTCCGCATACAAATTAGATCAAGATCATCAATAAAAAATCCAATTACAACATGATAATCTAAGCATGCAATCATACATATTAATCATATCAATATTACAACCACATCAACTAGCATGCATATTTAATCTCATAGATAAAAATTCATCACATAAATTCATCTATCTCATGATCATACCAATTAAATAATCGCATTAAATATTATATCATGATAATATTAGAATTATTGATCATCAACGGGGCTCTGATACTACTGTTGGGTTTCGTACAATCATGCGCAGCGGAAGATAGACATGAATAAACCCAATAGCCTAGATCCGCTATGAACAATAATTTATAATAACAAGATGAAAGAAAATAACCCTTGTAGATCGTTATGTAAAACTTGGATTAAGCGTTAAGATGAACGCCCTCTACCGGTGATCCACACAACGAACAGATTTCAAGAACGCCTTCTTGAACTTGACTGCTAGTCTTCGGATTGATCAACGATGTTGAAGAACGATTCTTCAAAACTCCTAATTATTATTGTGACTTGATTATAGGAATTAATAAATCACAATAACCCAAGAATATAATGTGTGATTTCTCTCTCTAAGAAAGACTTTTTTTATTGATCAAATCAACAACCAGGGAACAATTCCCGTCAGTCTGTATTTATATTCAAGGGGTTTTAAAAACCCTTTAGGACATAGGTTTTCTTGTTCAACAAGAGTTTTCCTAAAACAGATTCTGCCGGGAAAAAACCATCCGTACGGATGTTTCTGGAATCATCCAGATTCATCCGTACGGATCCTTTCAGTAGGATCCAGTTTTACTTCGTTTTTCGTTCCTTTTATTATCTGTTCTGCGTGTGTGACCCAATAGGATTATAATAAGTTGGCAACGAGTCCGAACCAGTCAAACTTCGTTAGTCATAAGCAGACTCTAGCAATCCATTATGACTACCCAATTAGTATAACTTTGCACTCCAAAGTTTCCTAAAATAGAACATAACACAATCTCTTTGTTACACGATGTCTATTGAACATAAGCCGGTCAATGGTCAACTTACATTTCTTTAATGCTTTCTCGATCCTGTAGACACCCCGCCTTGGACATCTCTCACCCCGATTGCATACAAAGTATTTTTATTTAACTTATTTTTGTTGATTTCTGTTACTTCGATTAAGTTCCTAACTGATTCCGTTAGTTTTGGACTAAACTGCATAACAGAGTTAACTTTTAGGGTCACTCTGTCATTCTGTCATTTTTCACCCCGCGGGCGCTTCCGGCACTGCCAGTGAGGCGCGCGCGCGTCCCGCCCCAAAAGCCGGACCCGCGCGCTTCCCACTTTGGCAGTAACGGATTGCACCTTATTTCCCTCCCTTTTCTTATTTACAAACATCTTTTCTTGATCACAAAAACTATCTTTTTACATCCACATTCATCCCCCCTTTTCTCATTAACTCCCATCCCAAATTCTAAGCCTTTTCCAAAAACTAATATTTCTTTCATTTATTATTTGATTTCTTTTATTTCTTTTATTTTTCTTTTATTCATTTATCTTATTTGTGATTGACTCATTCCATTTCACATGGATGACCAATTTCCCTCCATCATTTCCCTCTTTTTTTTACCTATAAAAACCATCATCTCCTACCTTGGAAAAGGACCTCATATTTTTTTATTTCTTTTATTTTTCTCTCTACCTTGGGGCTTGCTCACTACAACAACAAAGGGCGATTTACTCGAATGGGCCAAGAGCTGATTTATCTTGGAGCTATGCAAGTCCCTCAAAATTTGGCATCAAAGGCATTCTAGGGGCTTTACAATCAGCAACCCCTCATCTCGGCATCAAAATCCTTTTTGAAGCCCCATAATCGACAAATCTCTTGGGGCTAGACATCAATCTTCGTTGGCACGACGACGACGACAACGACAGAATTCAAGCGAAGCAATCTGGACTTCGACTGAACATGACTTGATCTTGGGTTGGCTTCACAAACACACAATGGCTAAAATGGTTCACCCACGAACTAAAAAAAAAAAAAAAAAGATTTTTTCTTTCTTTTTCTCCTCCTTCTATCTGCAAAATTATGTGCTTTACTTTGCTTTGCTCCTAGCCTCTCCTCCAGCGTTCTCCATCATCCTTGAACTACGCTGGTCTGATTCTCTTAAAGGGATACGTAGGCAGCCTTTGGCACGACCAACCCATCATTCAGAGTACCATCTCGCCAACCCAACATCAAGGGCATTCTCTCATCAACATCTAAAGAATGGACATTCTCCATCAAAGCATCCTCCGCGGACATCAAGAATCCATCTCCACTCAAGCGGCAATAGTAAGTGAAGGTATGAATACATCCAATGCTTTCCTCAAAATCACACCGCACACAAGATCACTTTCTACATTCTTACTTCTCTCTCATTACAAAGGTGCTTTCAAGATCACATCACACCACGGGCACAATTTCTCTCAATCATCATATTTCATGCATGTCGCTGCACAAGCACATATACCTGCAAAGCACATAACAGGTACCACCGCAAAGCCAAACAGCATCCGCTACTCAAGGCACTTCATCCCCAACAGAAAGTGATTCACAGTCAACTATGCCTGCATCCCCATAAAATCAAGCAACCACACGTCATCAGCAACCAAGCATTCCCCAGCAGATTTCAATCATCAACTCGCTCGCAAACGGAGCGTGTATCAAATCGCTCACAAACGGGAGCGTTTTCTACTAACTTGCTCGCAAACGGGGGCATGTTATCTCTGACAGCTCGCAAACAGGAGTTCGTCGTCAACCGCTCGCAAACGGGAGCGTTTTCTACCAACTTGCTCGCAAACGGGGCCATGTTATCTCACACAGCTCGCAAACGGGAGCGTGTATCAAATCGCTCGCAAACGGGAGCGTTTCCTATCAACTTGCTCGCAAACGGGGGCATGTTATCTCTGACAGCTCGCAAACGGGAGTTCGTCATCAACCGCTCGCAAACGGGAGCGTTTTCTACCAACTTGCTCACAAACGGGGGCATGTTATCTCACACAGCTCGCAAACGGGAGCGTGTATCAAACCGCTCGCAAACGGGAGCATTTCCTATGAACTTGCTCGCAAACGGGGGCATGGTATCTCAGACAGCTCGCAAACGGGAGTTCGTCATCAGCCGCTCGCAAACGGGAGCGTGCATCAAACCACTCGCAAACGGGAGTGTGTTATTAAGTCGCTCACACAGGGAGCGCACCCCCATCTTTCACAATTTCAAAATTCCCCTCTTTCTTTATATTGCGGCCGTGGTGGGCCACCTCAAGCCACCACACCTTTTTAAAAAAATTTGTGGCCGTGGTGGGCCGCCTCAAGCCACCACACTTTTCTAAATTTTTGTGGTCGTGGTGGGCCGCCTCAAGCCACCACACCTTTTTAAAAATTTTTGTGGCCGTGGTGGGCCGCCTCAAGCCACCACACCTTTTTAAATTTTTTGTGGCCGTGGTGGGCCGCCTTAAGCCACCACACCTTTTTAAAAAAAATTTGTGGTCGTGGTGGGCCGCCTCAAGCCACCACACCTTTTAAAATTTTTTTGTGGCCGTGGTTGGCCGCCTCAATCCACCACACCTTTTAAAAAAAAAAAAAATTTGTGGCCGTGGTGGGCCGCCTCAAGCCACCACACCCCTTTCCATCCGCGAAAGCCGCTCACACAGGGAGCGCACTCCTATCCTTTGTAATTTCAAATTCCTTCTTTATGGAGTCTTTGTTTTCTCTTGTCGATGTCCTCGGCGGTTGTCTTTCTTTCGTCGACGCGTTTTGCTTCGCAATCCACGTCGCCGAGGGGCTCTGTAGACACCCCGCCTTGGACCTCTCACCCCGATTGCATACAAAGTATTTTTATTTGACTTATTTTTGTTGATTTCTGTTACTTCGGTTAAGTTCCTAACCGATTCCATTAGTTTTGGACTAAACTGCATAACAGAGTTAACTTTTAGGGTCATTCTGTCATTTTTCACCCGCGGGCGCTTCCGGCACTGCCAGTGAGCCGCGCGCGTGTCCCGCCCCAAAAGCCGGACCCGCGCGCTTCCCACTTTGGCAGTAACGGATTGCACCTTATTTCCCTCCCTTTTCTTATTTACAAACATCATTTCTTGATCACAAAAACCATCTTTTTACATCCACATTCATCTCCCCTTTTCTCATTAACTCCCAATCCCAAATTCTAAGCCTTTTCCCAAAAACTAATATTTCTTTCATTTATTATTTGATTTCTTTTATTTATTTTATTTTTCTTTTATTCGTTTATCTTATTTGTGATTGGCTCATTCCATTTCACATGGATGACCAATTTCCCTCCATCATTTCCCTCTCTTTTTTACCTATAAAAACCATCATCTCCTACCTTGGAAAAGGACCTCATTTTTTTTTAGACTTGGAACTTTCTCTCTACACAAATTCTATATCATTTTCCCTACACAAATTCTCCCAACAAGAGTTTTACACAACGAAACTCTACACAAATCTCTACACAACAACATCATTTTCAAGTCCAAGTTTGAAGTCTTCTTTCTAAAGGTACAAGTCTTCTTTTTTTTATTCTATTCATGTTCTAGTCAATGTATGCAATCCCTATTAATGGGACATGACCAACATGACTACTTCACATATTGAAGTTAGTTAAGGTTATCTCCCTACATTTTAATCTCAACTTTAATTCACCATGTTAATTTCTCTTCATCTCTTAATGTAATTCTTTAACATTACTTGGCACATGTAATCTTTATCATTAAATAAATAAAACAATTCTATTTTATTTCCCCTTTATTTCCCCTTTTCTTCTCATCACAATTGTTAGCACATTTCTATTTAATTAATTGAAGGACATGTAAATATTAGAACACCAATAGTAGCAAGACCCGCGTAAGCGGGGCGGAGTGGGTGTTTAAGTACTTCCCACTCCGTCACCTAACCCCCGAACCCTTCTCTCCCGAATCTCTGGTTTTGTACATAAATTAGGCTATTTCTAGGTTTTTCTTATGTTCCTTTAAAAACATAGGTGGCGACTCTAAACAATCTAAAAACAAGTTAGACATCCTAGGATAATTCACCGCTCTAGCCAAGCTGTGGTTTCCCGGGGTATCTACAGATCCCGAATGTATTGAAAATACAAATCTTATTTGAGCACGGCCATGCATTTCATCAATACCATTCATCGAGTGGCCAAAGCTTGACATCTCTCTTGATGAGGAACAAATTCCATCTTGGCTTATTACTCTTCCCGAATGTATTGATAATACAAATCTTATTTGAATATGTCAAACGTAATGTTCATCATGTGGAAGACTGAAATAACCTCAGGTCTAGAGATTCCAGTGATATAACTATATGAGACTTAATTATGACATTGTGACCATGAGATAAATCTCATAGGGGTCAGTCCAGTATTTGTTCTCCAACAAATATCCATTAGTCTAATTGTATCCCATAAACCATTATCATCATATGATTATCTATTAAATTTATACTAATAATTAATCATAATTATCAGGGATGGGGATTATTATTTTAAACAAGCAAAAGGTATAATAATTAAACATTCAATATCTTTATAAATAATAACATTAGTTTTACAAACAATATGCCTACGGCATAACACCAACAAAACTTCCCCAGCAGAGTCGCCACTGTAGATACCCAGAGGGGCCATGGCTTGACTAGAGCGCGTGATTTACCCTAGGATATCTATTTGTATTTTTAGAGTCGCCACCTATATTTTAGAGGAACATAAGAAAAACCTAATGTTTATAGCCTAAGTTTGATTACGAAAACAGAGATTATTTGTTATGAGGTTCGGGGGTTAGGTTACGAGATGGGAAGTACTTAAACACCCATCTCGCCCAACTAAAGTTGGTCTTGCTTGATCAAAATCTACATTAATGATGAAATGTTCTTCTTATTCTTGTTGATAAAATGGGGGTAAAAAGGGGGTGTTTGGAATGTAGGGAGATAACTTCGTGACTAGCTTCAACGAAGTGAAGTAGTCTTTGATGTCATGTCCCAAAATGTTTGGGTGATTGCACTTTTGATTTAAAGTAAAATAAAGAGAGAAGAGATGAAGTAGAAAAAGAGGGAAAAGAGTAGCCTTTTACCTATACTTCAAATAACTTCAAGGACTCCTTCAAGTGGTTCTTAGGAAAATGCCTTGTAAGTATTTGTGTATAGTTTTGTTAATGATTCAAATCCTCCTCCTCTTCAATGGTGAATTAGAGGGGTTTTTATAGGTAAAGAAGGTGTGTTTTTGGTGCAAAAACGAAGTCACAAAGGTCGGTTTCCGGGCAAATCCTGTTAAAAGAAGCAAGGGAGGGATTCTTGGACAGAAATCTGTAACTGACACCCAGGTGCGCGCGCCTCCTGCCTTGGTGGCAAGATGCGAGCGCCTCTGGCCCCAAAATATGAAAGCGCGCGCCTTGGAGATGGAAAAAATGACAGAATGGACTAGAAAATCAGACTGTTATTCAATTTGGTCCCTGGACTTAATGAAGTCAGTCAGGAACTTAACGAAAATAACAAAAACTAACGAGAAACACTTAAAATAGGGAGAAACACAATACATGTGATTTCTCGAAGATATACTTCATTGGGTCTATTCGGGCAATCAGTTGTACAGGGAACGCTTCCATGTATGGCTTTAGTCTCCCATCCACCCATACCAGCGCGGCACACGACTTTTCCAATGCAGAGTAGTTCAATTCATCCCCTTAAAAGCGACGACTGACAAAGTATATTGCATTTTCTTTCTTCGAGTCAGGTTGCTCTTGTGCTAGCATAGCCCCTAGTGCAGTGTCATTGACTGTAAGGTACAAGGTCAACGGTTTCTCTTTATGTGGCGGAACCAATACAGGAGGGTTGACCAACTATAGTTTGACTTTTTCAAAGGATTCTTGGCACTCTTCGGTCCATTCTAGGGATGCATTCTTTTTGAGGAGCTTGAAGATGGGTTCACACATTGTCGTGAGTTGATTAATGAAACGACTAATGTACTAAAGGCGACCCATGAATCCCTTTACTTCTTCCTGCGTCTTAGGTGGAGGCATATCAACGATGGCTTTGATCTTAGTAGGGTCTGCTTCTATACCACGCTCGGTGACCATGTACCCGAGGACTTTCCCTTTTACTACCCCAAATGTGCACTTGGCCGGATTAAGTCTCATCTTGTAGTGTCTCAATCTTTCAAAGAACTTTCTGAGGTCGACAAAGTGTTGTCTATCGGAGCCTTTAGAGTGTACGATAGTGTCATCAATGTACACTTCCATCTCTTTATGTATCATGTCATGGAACAGTACAGTTACAACTCTCTGACAGGTGGCTCCGGCATTCTTGAGTCCGAACGGCATGACCGTATAACAGAATGTCCCCCACGGTATGGTAAACACCTTTTTATGTTGATCCTCCTCTGCTATGAGGATTTTATTGTACCCATCGAATCCATCTACAAATTAACAGACTTCTTACTTTGTTGTATTGTCAACAAGCATGTCTATGTTTGGGAGAGGAAAGTCATATTTCGGAGAAGCTCTGTTAAGATCACGGATATCTATGCAGACATGGACCTTTCCGTTAGCTTTGGAGACTTGCACAGTATTAGCCAACCAGGTTGGATACTCTATCACCTTGATGAACCCGACACTCAAGAGCTTCTCTATCTCTTGTTTAACCTGTACCGACCATTCCGGTTTAATTTTGCGGAGTTTCTGTTTGACTGGCCTTGAATCAGGAAGCAGCGGTATCTTATGCTCAACAATCGAATTGTATAGCTCCGGCATATCTTTGTAGGACCATACGAATACATCTACGAATTCTCAGAGAAGCTCTATGAGGGCTTGTCGGTCTACCTCCTTGAAGAACTACCGATCTTGGTCTTTTTCGGATCATCATCCATCCCCAAATTAACTGTTTGCATTTCTTCGGCATCAATAGGACCATTTCCGCCACGATGACCTACTTGATTATTAATTTCTTTTAGTATTTGTTTGTTTTCTTGATCTATCTCGTCATATGACTCATTATTATCTAATTCGTTAGAGTTAATAGTTATAGTTAATTCATCATTTACGACGTTAGCAATCTCAGGATACTCAGAAATATCTATTTTTTCATGAAGAAAGTAGGGGAATACATGTTCCGCGATGGTATCCAAGTCCTCTTGGGTGAGCTCATCGGTAGCGGTATCTGATTCTAAAGTAAGGGTCACAAATTTTCTTTCCCTATAGGGATGGGGAGTGCATCCTAACTCCTTAATCAGGAAGTCTTCACTTGCTATGGGTCCCCCAGTTGCATACCTGTTCTGGATAGGCTCGTCACTTTTCTCGATGAGCTTGGTGTAGTCATGTTCCGGAGCGTCCCCCTTGTCTATGGCATTGATCTGAGTATCCTCTAGCTTGCTAAGGTTGATAAATTGGCGCAGTAGGTCTTCTCCCAACACAAAGTCCCACTCACTGCATGATTTGGACTGGGGTCCCCCTAATTCTTGAGTTAGCCACGAGAATTGCATCAGTTCTGAGTAAGGGTCACAGTCACTGAAGATTTCAAAGCCTGGTTGGCGCTTCCCCCTATGCTCAATCCATGGTTTAGGGAACATGAAGTATGGAAGGTTTTCCCCCTCGCGTACAAAATACCCATTTATAGTCTTTCGATAGGGTGGTGCCATTGGGACTATGTATGAAGTCCAATCCCTTTCTTCCTTAGGGACGTTCTTGAATGGTGACTCATATCCTAGGCCATATTCAGACGGGTATAGAACGACAGATGGTGGTTCTTTTATCCCTTGCAAGTTCGTGCCAAGCCCTAGATCGGGGAAGTATCCTTCCTTTATCATCATGTTAAGCACAGAACGTGTTCCGGAGAATGGAATTGCTTTTGAGTAGTCATTTTCGTTGTGCACTTCTACCATCTCAATACTAATCTCCTTTTGGATTTCGAATCCATTAAAGAGGTGGTATGCTGCCTCATGCTGAATTTCTAGGATTGGACTAGCGGTGACTAGTTCCCCAAGTACGGTGACTATCGGGTCATTGTGTTTAAACTTGACACATTGGTGGAGAGTGGATGGTTCCCCTCCAGTTTGATGTAGCCACGGACGTCCTAAGAGAAGTATGAAGGAAGAGGGGATGTCAATAACTTGGAATTCTACCCTTGTGGTTATCTTTCCCACCACGACTGTTAGAGTGGTTGCCCCCATCAGTGAACGTGCAGTGCAGTCAAACCCTTGGACTGTAAGAGTTGACGGTTTTAGATCTCTTGAGGTAAGGCCAAGCGTTATAATGACTTTCTTTGGTAAGACATTTATGGTGGATCCATTGTCTACCAGGATTCTGGGGATTCAATGCCTATTGACTTTTACAGTTATGTAAAGAGCTTCGATATGCCCTCCACCATATTGTGGTAGATCTAAGTCGGTAAATGTGATCACATTGCCAAATTAGATTTGGCCTACCATATGTGTTAACTCTTTGGGAGTTATTTCTTTTGGTACCTCGACTTGGGCCAAAGCTTTAGAGATCATCATTCGGTGTTTATGAGATGAGCCTAAGAGATCCTAAATGGAAGTGTTGGCTTGCATTTTCTTTAATTTTAAAGAATTGGATCGTCAAGCTCAACGGGTTCAGACTCTTTTGAATGTGATGGCTCTTCTACTCTCGGGTCTATGTTAGTTATGACTTGGCCGGATTTGGTGAGTAAGTTGACATCCTCCTTTTCTTTGTTATTTTTTCTATCTAGTACTTGATCCCAAGATAACATGTATCAGAAATAAATTTCATTATCAAACTTTGGAGTGCTCTCGCCCACATTTAGGACTAGGCGAGTAGTCTCCTTTTTCTTACTAGCTACCTCTATTACATTGATATCTCCTCCCACAGTTGGGAGAGGGTTTGTCACTACATTAGGAACCCTTAGTTGCTTAGAGACTATGAGATCTTGGATCACATCTTTGAGGTGGTGGCAAGAGTCGGTGTCGTGGCCACTAAACTGGTGGAACTTGCAGTAGAGATGATGAGCATGATTGTTGGGGAGTTCCTTTGGAGTAGTAGGAGGCTTTCTCGGAGCGATTTTACCGGCTTCCACGAGTATGTCAAACATTTTGCTTTGAGTGATGCCTTCATACTTGTGGTAGGTCCTCGGCTTTGCCTTAGCTCTGGATTCAACTTCCATTTTGTAACATTCTCTTTAAGCTTGCAGGCATGCTTGGAGCGTATCGATCTTCTTATTAAAGTATTCTTCTTAGGCCTTTTCGGCATGTGCCTACTTCCTCTTCCCGAGCTAGCAATTTGCTTTGGAGAAATTTGATTTCTCTGTCGAAGAATTCCTATTGTGTCCGTAGTCGAGTCATGAATTCTTCTTCTACTTCCCTCTTAAAGTGTGCGTATAAGACCGTTGCGTACACCTCGGAGAGTTGACGTACTTCCCCTTCTAGTCGAGCTTTGAGGTCGTTGAGTTCTTGAGTAAACTTGGCGCTTGAAATTGTGTTGGGAGTATGGAGCTACCTTGCTGACCAGACGGACCTAGAGTTCATAAACTGTGTCAAACTGTGTCAAATCCAGGCTGGAACAGTGGATTCTTTCACCCTAGAATATTAGCCCCTTGTTTTTCACCTGTATTGCACTCTCCCAAACGGATAATTTGGGCAAAGGTCCCATATTCTCATCGAAATCCACCATTCAATTACCTAAACCTAAGTGATTCCGTAGTTGTTTCGCACTTTGTTAAATAACGCTTTTAATGCAACCAAACCTTATAAAATCTTGTAAGGGACAACCGAAAGGGACATTGTCAAACGTAGGGTTTTAACGGTGAGAGAGACTAGACTCGAATCCTCGTAGAAAAATTCTCATCTCATCATTTCAACCCTTTGTCTAACAATTTATACCGAAGGGACAATCGTCAAGAATTCATGAAAGGAGTATTATAGATTGTAGAAATTGCGTTATCTTGGGCAATGATTAAAACAACCCTAAGAATCGAACCGACCGGTCTCGAGGAGTGTCCTATTGACTAGTATGTATGCATGAGGTTGATGCAGGGCTTACGGCTAAGGTTCCCCATGAACACAGTCTAGGAGCATGTCACGGAGTGGGTACACCATATTTGGAGAGACCGGCAAGTGCCACTCCTTAGAGTGGGTGTGCTGACCGACATCCGTCCTCCGATTGGGACCCGGGTCGAAGGGTATGTAGTGCAATTATTCTACATGTGTGTACGTGTGTGAGAGTCAAGTTCTAGGTGTCAAGGATAATATAGAAAGGTTTTTTTTTAAGTAAAATAAAAAAACATGCAATGGCCGGGCCAAGTGGCTGCCTACGTTTCCCTCTTGTGGAGGAACTCAGGCCGTCATAGTTCACACATAAATCAAACGCAAGTAAAGCAGAGAATAAATCAATTAGCAAGTACTCCTGTAAAACATAGGTTAGCTTTATGATGTATGGGGAGTTTCTTCATCGTTAGGAAGGTCCTAAGACTCAGAAACAGAGGGGGGGGACAGATCTGAAACCTTGTGTACGTGTTTAAACTAAATGAAATTCTTTTTTCAAACTATAGAATCAGATCAGCTCGACTGAACCGAGATATCTCATACGAGACACCAATCCCTCGTACGAGACATCCCAGTTTGGGATCAGATTACAGTACAAATTGCAGAATTTTAAGAATAACGACGATGAGTTCAACACAAGTCTAACCCTCTTATGATTATCATCCCCAGCAGAGTCGCCACTGTGAGCGCACACCCCTCTTCGGGTCAGTTTTTGTGCCTGGCCTCCAGTTGTTTGCAAGGACTTGTTTATTGCTCGGTTGTTGTGAGTCGCCACCATGTTTAACGGAACACGGACCATGAGATTCTTGAGTTCGGGGGTTAAGTTATGGATTGGGAAGGTTAAGGAGCACCCAATCCACCCGATCTAGGATCGGTCTTGCTTGCGAAATTATCATCATCATTGTCAAAATTATGCATTTATGTACTAAGGAAACACAACAAACAAATAATTTCTTAGAGACCATCTCCATGAATTGGAGAGGCTCTAGGCTGATCCTTTTTAATAGAATCACACTAATTCAAAGCAAAGAAAGAGATGAGAAGAGAGGAAAACAAAAGGATTACCTAAGCGTTCTTCGAGAATCCTATGGATGACCTTGACTAAAGGCCTTGATGATCCGACGAACTTGACATGAATTGTTGCGACCCCGGACCCCGCGGGCCCGAGACCGCGATCTGGACGTCGACTCTAAAACCAAAACTGTGAAATACCGAAGATAAAAATTCCATTTGATACCAAAAGGTGATAACACAAGGTTTTGAAAATCAACTTGAACAACAAGGTAAAACTAGTATAAACTCCATAAGCTTATACACCAAAGTTACAAAATACACAAATCCTAATGACGTCAATGTTTGGTACAAATATCCCAAAAGGTTACACATTTATATAATGTAAACCAACCTATAACAACCTTCCCCAAAAGAATATATCCACACTCGACGTCCTCTTTCTCGTGATCAGCGAGACTAATCCTTAGCACCTGGGGGGGGTTAAGGAAAAACAAAGATAAAAAGAAAGGGGGTAAGATAAATCTCAATAAGTTACTAATGCAACTACAAGACATGCTATGAAGCACGAAGCGATAAGCAATAATAAATATCACGTAACACATAGCATTTATCACATAACAGATAGCAGCGGAAATAAACACATAACAAAGGATATAGCCAAGGTTTTCCAAACCGGTACATCCAAATAAAGGATCGCTGCGCAGCTTCAATAGACAACAATCATCATCTCCATAATAGCATGAAAGCCGAAGAGAAAACCCCGGTACCGGAACCAATAACCATAAAAGTGTCACAAAGGACAAGGACCATGACACAAAGTCATGCCCGGTAGCTAGATACATTCACAAAGGAAGCTAACTTATCATTTCCAAGGCCAATCTAGAAAAGGGGGTATATAAGGGGGCAAAACAATGGTCAACAATATAATGGACTTGGCTTTGCCATTATAATCTTTCCCATAACCCGATGCAACAAATATGCCAGCTGGGCTTCCAAATAAATGCTAAGTAATAATAATTTAGCATGGATAAACAACTTAAGGTTCCAAAGTAGGGAACCAATCCAATTAAATCACCACAAAGGTAAACCAATATAAACAGCACATCAAAGATGCCCAACATTCCCAAAACGGTACTTAAATAAATTTCATAACACATTTATTCACAAAAGAATCAATTCCACTTAAATAAGTGTTCCACGGTGTTATTTTAAGTTAATTAGAAGAAATAAACCTCAACTAGTTAAGCCTTAAGTCTTAAACCAAGCAAAAAGGGCAAAATCCCCAACAGGCGGGCGGGCGGGCGCCTGGGCATAGGCAGGCGGGCGCCTGATTGGCCAGAAGGTTTGGGTCGCTGGAAAAGGGGGTGCAGGCGGGCGCTCGGGTCAAGGCGGGCGGGCGCCTGGTCTGCGGGCTGGGAGGAAAAACAGAGCTGGGTTCTTCAAATTGCCTTACCATTTTCATACCAAATCCATAACACCCAAAATCAACACTCCCAACAAGATTTCTAAGGTACCCAAACAACATTTAGCCAAAAAGGGACCTTAACAACACCCTTTATCAACCAAAATCAAGACCAAAATCCCACATTCAAGATTTCACCATTTTTAACCAAAAACTCAAATAAATTCCAAACAAATTCAAAACCCAACCAAACTTCAAATATAACACATCAAGCATTATCTAAACATGATATGAACATTTTAGCATCAAAATGGGGGAAAAGTAACTTACTTGAATTTTCTCAAAGTTGACGGAATTCAATTCTTTTTGATTCTACGCGATCCTAACGACGATCTAAACACATTTCACGTTTTAAGAAATGAGAAATAACTAGAAGAAGATGAAGGAAATGAAGAGAGAAGGTAGAGAATGAGAAACTTACCAAAAGGGAGGAGAGAGGGAGGGAGTTGCTGGGAGGAGGAAGATGAGTGAGGGAGGAGAGTAGGGAGGTGAGGGAAGTAGGGGGAAATTATTCAAAAGTTACATCTAGGCCCCTCCCCTTCAACTAACGCAAATGCTTACTCTCCCTACTAACAATTAAGACTCAACACTTCTACACTAGCCCAACTAACTCGAATAAAATGCTAGGCATAATTATTATAACACATAAATTGCACACATAATTATTTAAATAAATAATAATTTAAATAAATAAACAAGCAAATAATTAAATAATAATCATTTAATTACTAATAAAATAGAGCCTAGATTTCGGGTCGTGACATTCACCCCCCCTTAAAGAAAATTCGACCCGAATTTTAACGAGACTCACCTTAAACAAAAAGCTACGGAAATTTCCTCTCGATCTCACCTCGGAGCTCCCACGTCGACTCCTCGATGTTATGATTCCTCCAAAGAACTCGAACCAACGCAATGCTTTTGTTCCTGAACTCTTGGACTTTGGCATCTAAAATCCGAACCGGTCGTTCCTCATAAGACATATCGGGCTCAATATCCTCCGGTATCCTCGGTAACACGTGAGATGGGTCATGAACATACTTCCGAAGCATAGAAACGTGAAAGACGTTGTGCAACCGGTCTAAAGATGATGGTAACGCGAGACGATACGCTAGAAGTCCAACCTTTCCCAAAATCTCAAACGGGCCAATAAACCTCGGAGCCAATTTGCCTTTCTTCCCAAACCTACGAATACCCACCTTCGGAGACACTTTCAAGAATACCAAATCACCAATCTGAAAACTAAGATCTCGCCTTCGGTTGTCTGCGTAGCTCTTATGTCGACTCTGGGCTGTTTTCAATCGATCCCGGATAACTCTAACCTTTTCAACTGAATCCTGAAGCAAATCAATACCCACGATCTTCGCTTCACCATCCTCATCCCAACAAATAGGCGATCTACATTTTCTTCCATACAAGGCCTCAAACGGTGCCATCTCGATACTAGCCTGATAACTGTTGTTGTAAGAGAATTCCACTAACGGTAGGTGCGAATCCCAAGAATCGGAAAAGTCTATCGAACAAGCTCGCAACATATCCTCCAAAATCTGAATAGTCCTCTCGGATTGACCGTCGGTCTGGGGATGAAAAGCTGTACTGAATCGCAAATCTGTACCCAAAGCTTCCTGAAACGCCTTCCAGAATCTAGAAGTAAACCTCGGGTCTCGATCTGACACAATGCTAACCGGAACCCCATGCAATCTCACAATCTCGTCGATATAAAGGGTCGCAAGCTTCTCCATCGAATATCTGATGTCAATGGGCAAGAAATGGGCACTCTTGGTCAATCTATCCACTATTACCCAAACACTGTCATACTTCCTACGGGTACGAGGTAGTCCCGTAACGAAATCCATAGTCACATGCTCCCATTTCCACTCGGGAATATCTAACGGCTGAAGTAATCCCGCGGGTCTCTGATGCTCGGCTTTGACCTGCTGACAAGTTAAACACCTCGATACATACTCGGCTATTTCCCTTTTCATATTAATCCACCAAAATTGTTGCTTCAAATCCTGATACATCTTCGTACTGCCCGGATGAATAGTATACCTCGATTTGTGACCCTCATCTAAAACTTGTCTCTTTATTCCACCAACATCGGGCACGCACAAATGACCACGGAAAGTCAAAACTCCACTCGAGCTCAATGAAAAATCCTCGAAATTCTTTTCCTTCAATTTATCCATTATCTTCACCAACTCGGGATCTTCTTTCTGAGCTTCCTTTATCCTTTGAATTAGTGTCGGAGACACCCTAATATTCGCAAAAATAGCCCCATGTCTCGATTCACGAGGAGACCAATCTCGAACATCCTCAAGCATTTTCCATTCACGAACCATCATCGAAGCCATATAAGACTTTCTACTAATCGCATCGGCTACCACATTTACCTTCCCCGGATGATAAGAAATCGTGCAATCATAATCCTTCAACAATTCCATCCATCGGCGCTGTCGGTTGTTCAATTCCTTCTGAGAGAATAGGTACTTCAAACTCTTATGATCGGTAAAAATCTCAAACTTCGCTCCATAAAGGTAGTGCTTCCACTTGTGCAACGCAAATACTATCGCGGCCAACTCCATATCATGAGTGGGGTAATTATGTTCACTAGGGGTCAACTTCCTCGAAGCATAAGTAATTACTTTCCCATTCTGCATCAACACACAACCCAAACCCTCTTTCGAAGCATTACTGTAAATCACTAGGCTATCGCTCCCGTTAGGCAAAGTCAAGATCGGTGCGGTAGTCAACCTCTTCTTCAATTCCTCGAAACTCTTGTCACATTTCTCGGTCCACACAAACGGAACATTCTTCCGGGTCAACTGAGTCATCGGAGTAGCGATCCTCGAAAACCCCTCAATAAATCTTCTGTAATAACCGGCTAAACCAAGAAAGCTTCTAATCTCTATCACTGTTTCGGGTCTCTTCCAATCCACTATGGCTTCAATCTTTGACGGGTCCACAGAAATCCCATCTTTAGAAATCATATGGCCCAGAAATGACACCTTCTCGAGGCAAAATTCGCACTTACTGAACTTCGCAAATAATTTCTCCCTCGCAAGAACGGATAAAACTGTCCTCAAGTGTTGATCATGCTCCTCTCGAGATTTCGAATAAACAAGAATGTCGTCGATGAAGACTACCACGAACGAATCAAGATAGGGGTGGAAAACTCGGTTCATCAAATCCATAAACACGGCCGGCGCGTTAGTCAACCCAAACGGCATAACCAAGAACTCATAATGACCGTAACGAGTGCGAAAGGCAGTCTTCGGAATATCCTCCAATCGAACCTTCAACTGATGGTACCCACTCCTTAAATCAAGTTTAGAGAAAACCACGGACCCTTGAAGCTGATCAAATAAATCGTCAATATGAGGTAGAGGATACTTGTTCTTCACCGTAACCTGATTCAACTTTCTGTAATCTATACACAATCTCAACGAACCATCTTTCTTTCGCACAAACAAAACCGGTGCTCCCCACGGGGAAACACTAGGGCGGATAAACCCTCGATCCAGTAACTCTTGCAATTGAACCTTTAATTCCTTCAATTCTGCGGGAGCTAACCTATAAGGTGCTTTCGAAATCGGAGCCGTACCCGGCAAAAGATCTATACAAAACTCAATCTCACGATCGGGCGGCATATCATACTCGGTAGAGAAAACATCGGGAAATTCCCGAACTACCCGAACACTATCCAAACTAGGGGATTCTTTCCTAGTATCAAGAACACTAGCCAAATACTCCTCACAACCACTATGCAATAATTTTCTCGCTTTCATAAAAGAAATTAAGCGAACCTTTCTACTCAGAGGACTAGCCTCAAACACCAATTTAGGCACATCGGGAATAGAAAAAGTAACAGTTTTCTTATGGCAATCAACGGAAGCATGAAACTTGCTCAACCAATCCATACCCAAAATGACATCAAAGTCTTGGATAGGAAGAACTACCAAATCCGCACAAAGGACTCGACCACAAATAACCACATCACAAGCACGAAAGACTCGATCAGAAATCAAGCATTCTCCTATAGGGGTCGACACCTCTAGCACGTACGGTAAAGACTCGAATGCAGCATTTAACATGGAAGCAAATTGCACAGAAATGTATGAATGAGATGATCCTGGATCTACTAACGCTCGTGCGCTCACATAAGACACAGAAACAATACCTCCAATAACGGATGGATCATCGGTAGCTTGTTGTTGATTCATTACATAAACCTTCCCTTGAACTTTGGGCTTCCCAGCGGCATCCCTTTTCTGACCCTGATTAATACCAACTCCTGACCCGGATGCTTCACCTCGGTACCTCGTGCACTCTCTCGCAAAGTGCCCCATTTCACCACAATTGGTACACTTGCCTTGCTTTTTCCAACACTTATCCTCCGTATGGCCTACCCTCTGACAAAAGGTACAAGGTCTCCTATTCTGAATCCCCGGAGTAGTTCCCGGATTCCTTGGTGAGGTTTACCCCTTAAACTGAAATGATGCTCCCGGGTTACCTCGGTTGTCGGAACGGTGTTATGGCTTGCTTTGTGCTCCTTGCTTACTCGGGTTGGCCACCTCGATCTTCCTCTTATGTTCCCCAATATCTTGCTCTATCAAATAGGCTCGGTCCACCGCATCTTGGAATGTCACAATCCGTTGAGCAATAAGTTGAGTACGGATGGAGGTCTTCAATCCCCGAATGAATCTCATAGCCTTTTGCTCCTCGGTCCTCACCAAATAGTCGCAATACCGGGCTAATTCTATGAACTTAGCCGAGTATTATGCTATAGACAACACACCTTGCTCCAGGTTGAGTAGCTCGATCTCCTTTCGGTTTTGATCAACAACCGGAATGAAATGCTCCTTGAATTTGCGCACAAACAACTCCCACGCATACACCGTGTGAGTATCATCCCAAGTAGCTTTAACACCCTTCCACCAATGCTCGGCGGCTCCCAAAAGTTTATAAGCCGCAAACCGGACCTTGTCCTCATCCGTGCACCCAAATACCTCGTAAATCTTCTCCATCGACTCAATCCACAATTCAGCCTTCCGAACATCGGGTTCCCCATTGAATTCAACCGGTTTCAACTTCAGAAATTGCTCCAATCCATAGCGGGGTGGTGCTGGTTCTACCCTCGGACCTTGATCATGTATGGCCTTCATGGCCGCCTCGAACATGCCTTAAAACATAGCACGTGCTTCTTCCCTTGTATCATTCTGATTTGCATTACCGGTACTACCTTCACCACTCCTTCTACGAACCATCGTAAACAAGTACCTGCATAAAACATCAACCGTTAATCACTCCGCACACTACTACCCACCTAGGTCATACTAATCCACCTAGACTTATACTTAAAGCTAATGCCATAGCTCTGATACCAACTGTCGCGACCCCGGACCCCGCGGGCCCGAGACCGCGATCTGGACGTCGACTCTAAAACCAAAACTGTGAAATACCGAAGATAAAAATTCCATTTGATACCAAAAGGTGATAACAGAAGGTTTTGAAAATCAACTTGAATAACAAGGTAAAACTAGTATAAACTCCATAAGCTTATACACCAAAGTTACAAAATACACAAATCCTAATGACGTCAATGTTTGGTACAAATATCCCAAAAGGTTACACATTTATATAATGTAAACCAACCTATAACAACCTTCCCCAAAAGAATATATCCACACTCGACGTCCGCTTTCTCGTGATCAGCGAGACTAATCCTTAGCACCTGGGGGGGGGGGGTTAAGGAAAAACAAAGATAAAAAGAAAGGGGGTGAGATAAATCTCAATAAGTTACTAATGCAACTACATGACATGCTATGATGCACGAAGCGATAAGCAATAATAAATATCACGTAACACATAGCATTTATCACATAACAGATAGCAGCGGAAATAAACACATAACAAAGGATATAGCCAAGGTTTTCCAAACCGGTACATCCAAATAAAGGATCGCTGCGCAGCTTCAATAGTCAACAATCATCATCTCCATAATAGCATGAAAGCCGAAGAGAAAACCCCGGTACCGGAACCAATAACCATAAAATTGTCACAAAGGACAAGGACCATGACACAAAGTCATGCCCGGTAGCTAGATACATTCACAAAGGAAGCTAACTTATCCTTTCCAAGGCCAATCTGGAAAAGGGGGTATAGAAGGGGGCAAAACAATGGTCAACATTATAATGGAATTGGCTTTGCCATTATAATCTTTCCCATCGCCCGATGCAACAAATATGCCAGCTGGGCTTCCAAATAAATGCTAAGTAATAATAATTTAGCATGGATAAACAACTTAAGGTTCCAAAGTAGGGAACCAATCCAATTAAATCACCACAAAGGTAAACCAATATAAACAGCACATCAAAGATGCCCAACATTCCCAAAACGGCACTTAAATAAATTTCATAACACATTTATTCACAAAAGAATCAATTCCACTTAAATAAGTGTTCCACGGTGTTATTTTAAGTTAATTAGAAGAAATAAACCTCAACTAGTTAAGCCTTAAGTCTTAAACCAAGCAAAAAAGCAAAATCCCCAACAGGCGGTCGGGCGGGCGCCTGGGCATAGGCAGGCGGGCGCCTGATTGGCCAGAATGTTTGGGTCACTGGAAAAGGGGGTGCAGGCGGGCGCTCGGGTCAAGGCGGGCGGGCGCCTGGTCTGCGGGTTGGGAGGAAAAACAGAGCTGGGTTCTTCAAATTGCCTTACCATTTTCATACCAAATCCATAACACCCAAAATCAACACTCCCAACAAGATTTCTAAGGTACCCAAACAACATTTAGCCAAAAAGGGGACCTTAACAACACCCTTTATCAACCAAAATCAAGACCAAAATCCCACATTCAAGATTTCACCATTTTTAACCAAAAACTTAAATAAATTCCAAACAAATTCAAAACCTAACCAAACTTCAAATATAACACATCAAGCATTATCTAAACATGATATGAACATTTTAGCATCAAAATGGGGGAAAAGTAACTTACTTGAATTTTCTCAAAGTTGACGGAATTCAATTCTTTTTTATTCTACGCGATCTTAACGACGATCTAAACACATTTCACGTTTTAAGAAATGAGAAATAACTAGAAGAAGATGAAGGAAATGAAGAGAGAAGGTAGAGAATGAGAAACTTACCAAAAGGGAGGAGAGAGAGAGGGAGTTGCTGGGAGGAGGAAGATGAGTGAGGGAGGAGAGTAGGGAGGTGAGGGAAGTAGGGGGAAATTATTCAAAAGTTACATCTAGGCCCCTCCCCTTCAACTAACGCAAACGCTTACTCTCCCTACTAACAATTAAGACTCAACACTTCTACACTAGCCCAACTAACTCGAATAAAATGCTAGGCATAATTATTATAACACAAATTGCACACATAATTATTTAAATAAATAATAATTTAAATAAATAAATAAGCAAATAATTAAATAATAATCATTTAATTACTAATAAAATAGAGCCTAGATTTCGGGTCGTGACATGAATGGTGGTATGAAGGTCTGAATTTCGTGGGTAAGGGAGAGAGGCTGATTATGAGCACCTCATTGATCAGATTTTGAGTGGTTTTGGGTGAATGACCATTCTAGAGGTTTTCGGTTCAAGAAACCCAATATTTATATGAGTGTTGACCCAGGGTTTAAGCCAAGGAGGTAAGTTTGGATGGGAATCAAAGACTTGATTTCCAAGGAGGTATTTTTAGACTCTAGGATCGCTCATTAGGTTTTTCCTGGATTGTTTGAGTGTTTGCCAAAAAATGGGGTTGAGACCAACAAGGAAACTGACCAAAACCTGACTGTCAAGGGGATGTCTCGTATGAGACATCCAATGTCTCATACAAGACATCTTGTGTTTGAATCACAATTTTCCCTCCTACAGCAATTGTTGGTGTTGGTGCCCTAGGCACGTTTAATAAACGTTGTAATTTTTATCATTCATTCATATTAATAAAGAGATGTTTTGATTATTATTTTTGTTCATGTTTAGTTATAATAATCTCCATCCCTAGTACTTGTTAGGTACTAGTGTAAAGGCTAAATGATCATGGGATGATCATGTTAGATTTATGGGTACTTGTTTGGTACTGGACCTGACCCGGTTTATGAGATTTATGTCATGTTCAATGTCATATATATATCTCATATTAGTTGTGTCATTTGAATCCTTAGACATGAAGTTATTATGGTCTTCCACTTGATGAACATTATGTTTGACATATTCAAACGCTACCTTTAACCAGGTAGTTATAAAGGGTATGATTGGCATAATCGGATTCACGTAGGGAAGAATAATAAGCTAAATGGATTTGTCCCTCCTCGGAGAGATGTCGAGCTTGGGCCTCTCGTAGGAATGATGTTGATGAAAATGTTTGGCCGGACTCAAATGAATTGATTGGATCAATGTCATTTGGATTATCAAAATATTCGGAATCGAGAAAGTATTGAACAAAGACAAGTTGACTTGTGGACCATGACTTGTGTTCAATGACATCGTGGACAAAAGGATTATGACATATTCTAAAGGAATGCCACTTGTATCTAGTTACACTATTTGGGTAGGTATGACGGTTTAGTAGAACCTAATCATATCTTATGGTTTCATGTTTGAACCCATTGCCAACTTTGTATAATCCTAGAGGGTCACACACAAATAGAACGAATCATAAAGGACTATAATGGAATATTGGGTCGAAGGACCATTCGGGGATTTAAGGAAATTAGAAGGAGAAAAGTGGAAAGAGGTAGGTCTGGGCAGACCAGGTTCAAGACCCGGTCGGACCATGCTGGGTCCGGGCGGACCTTGTTCTATACCCGGCCGGACCAGTCGGTTTCGGCAGAAACTTGCCTTAATCCGTTTTCTTGCGGGTTTAGACAATTTTTATGTATTTGGAATTGGTCTAACAAGTATTTAAAGAGCCCTAATTCGCCCAAAATCCGTACATGTTTTTTTTAGAGTTATTTCTTGTTCTAAGAAATCCCTCGATTGAAGAACAAGAACAAACACAATAATATTCCATATAGTCAAAATACAATTGAGAAAACGTGTTTCTCGATTTGGTCTAGCAACCAAGATCAAGTGCTCTTGATATTCGTTCGAGGTATGGATACCGCTAGAGGGTAAAGTTCATCATCTTCAAAGTTTGTGTTCTTACTTGTTCGTGATCAAGCTTCAAAGTCTCCACCAAGATCAAAGGCTAAGATTCAAAGGCATCAAGGGTTAGTATTCTAGTATTCATATTTCATGCATTTGATATAATCATATGAATGGATCTATGGCTTTGGGTTTCATGAAAATTTTAAATGCTTAATTCCGCTGCGCATGTTACTACGATACCCAACATTGGTATCAGTGCCCCGTTCATGTTGATTATTTCAATACTAGATCATGTTGTGTGTATATAAATTTTTTGTTTATGTGACTAGTATGATATGAATATTTTATTATGATGATTATGTTTTATATGCGTTTATGTGGTTTACTGTTTTGTAAACTTTAATCGCACTATTCAATCGCAATATAAATTATGTTGGATTTAAAATTGTTTGGATTATCAATTTTTTATTGGATCAAAGTTTTGATAATCGAGGGATTCATGAATTGTTCATTCAAGGTTCTGATGTTCATGGTGATTGGATCATCAAGAACACCAAATCCTTATTGAATCGGGAGAAACAATTTTGAGAAAAAATTTGGAACATTAAAAATTCTGGATTTTTCGGCGTAGGTCCGACCGGACCAGAGAAGGCACCCGGCTGGACCATCTGGTCTGGAGCGGGTATCGGGCGTTTTGTTTTGGGTTCAAACTTGAATAATTCTGGGTTTTTCAGAGGTTGGTCCGACCGGACCAGTGACAATACCTGGTCGGACCTTCTGGTCTGGAGCGGGGATTGGGTAGTTGGTTTTGGGTGTGGATCTCGGGGTTTAATTTTCCTATTTGTTTTGATCTTGTGATTCTGAGATTGGATCAGAGTTTGGATGGATAATCTATGTTCATTAAGATTGTGTTTCCCAAACTTGATCGTATTCAAAGTTTCAAAGATAAAACGATGTTAGAATTATGAAGAGTTCATAATTGCTAAAATTGAGAAACAAAGTTCTTGATTCAAAGATTGGAGATCCATGTGGAATTGTGGATGCAATTGGCCTACGTTCATCGAGACCATATATTGCTTAGTTTCAGCAACATGGACTACTTTCTTGGTTTCTTGAATTAGTGCGGAATTGTGGTTGCCTTATGGCTTAGTTCGGCCGCACTTCTTGTTGTCTTGATTTGGAGATGATAATCAAAGTTCAAAGAGTCTCATCCCCATAATTATAGAGAAACTAATGACACATAAATATTATGCTTAAATTAATGATGATTAATTTAGTGGCTAAACTTGATGCGTAACATGCTTATATTATGTGCTCATAAATGTGTTGAATGCTATATGTGATTAAACCTTCAAAGAAAGTTTTAAGTCCTTTAGTGCCATGCCATGATTAAAACACTTGTTAGTACATGGGTGATTTTAATGTAGATTCGCCCTAGCGAAGTGCATTAATTTTATTTATGTATGAGCAAGATAGATAATGTGGGCATGCCCTAGCGAGGCACATTAACTATACGTTTAAAATGGTTGGACTTAATTAGGCATCAAAACAGTTTTTGGCCTAAGCATAGATGAGATTAAACATGCTTTTTGAAATTGGATTTCTTAAAGAATCTAAGAAAAGGATCTAATAATCATATGAGACATGATTGACATGATTGTCTACCTAATTAATTTGATTTTGTGTAATCCGCCTTAGCGGACTTAAAATTAAATTAAAGTTGGATCTTAGTCAATTTAAATTATATTATACATTGGATGTATAAGAAGGTTGTATAATTTAGTTGGAGTATTATTTGGAAAAATACCTTATTTATTTCTTTAATGAAATTGGTACTTATTAAATTTTGAAAAATTTGCATAATTGTAGATAATGACTACCAACACTCAATCCATTTCGTTACGATCAATCCTTGAAAATGATAAGCTCCAAGAGAATGATACAAACTTTATGGATTGGATCCGTAGCTTAAGAATAGTTCTTAGGCAAGAAGATAAGTTATACATTCTCGATGGGCCTCTTCCTGTTGAACCAGAAGCCAATGCCCCTAGGGCAGAAAGAGACAATTACAAGAAACATCGTAATGATTCTAGAGATGTAAGTTGTCTCATGCTTGCTACTATGTGCTCAAAACTCCAATAAAGTTTGGAACATTTGGAAGCCTATGAGATAGACGTGGAGTTAAGAGCCATGTTTCAAGAGCAAGCTAGGCAACAGATGTACAAGACCATTGTTGCATTCACTTATTGCAAAATGAGTGAAGGGCAACAAGTGAGTCCTCACATGCTTAAAATGAAAGGCTATGTAGAGCATCTTGAGAAACTTGGCTATCCAATCCCATTGGAGCTAGCCACGGATCTCTTTCTTAATTCATTGCCTAAATGCTATAATCAGTTTGTGATGAATTATAACATGTATGGAATGGATAAGAATCTCTCCGAGTTGCATGGTATGCTTAAAACTGGCGAGATGAAGATTGTGGAGAAAGGTTCTCCAGTGCTCATGGTTCAAGATGGAAAGAAGGCTAGTGCCAAAGGAAAGGTAAGAAAGTTGTCAAACCCAAGATAAGCAAGGCAAATGTTGCCAAGGCTTCTGAGGCAAAACCCGATGCACAAAAGGATGCAATCTGTTTCCATTGTCAAGAAATTGGTTATTGGAAACGTAATTGCAAGGCTTTTAAGGAAGAGCAAAAGAAAAAGAAGAGCAGTGGGACTGCGTCGACTTCAGGTGTCTATATGATAGATATTCTCCTTTCTACCACTGATTCTTGGGTATTGGAATCCGGATGTGGTTCTCACATTCGTTTAAATGTGCAGGGACTAAAGAATAGGAGACTGCTTAAAGAGGGTGAAGTGGACCTATGAGTGGGGAATGGAGCAAGAGTTGCTGCATTAGCCGTAGGGACTTATGAAGTCACTTTACCTTCAGGTTTAATACTTGTTTTGAACAATTGCTATTATGTACCGGATTTAGGTAGAAATATTATTTCAATTTCTTATTTGGATAATGAAGGTTTTAAGTTTCTTATTGAAAGTAAGAGATTTTCTATTTATTTAAATGATGTGCTTTATGGTATTACAAATTCATTTAATGGCCTTTATGTCTTGGATATCAAGAATGAAAATAATGACAATGTATATCATGTAAATAAGAAATCTAAACCTAATGATGTAAATTAAACTTATTTGTGGCATTGCCGTCTTGGTCATATTAATGAGAAGTGTATCTCAAATCTCCATGGGGACGGTCTTTTAGGTTCATGTGATTTTGAGTCATATGATACTTGCGAGTCGTGTCTTCTTGGAAAAATGACTAAGACACCTTTTACCAAGCTAGGTGAAAGGACGAGTGACTTATTAGGGTTGATACATTATGATGTATGCAAACCACTAAGTAGCAATGCTAGGGGAGGGTTTCAATACTTCATAACCTTCACTGATGATTATAGTAGATTTGGGTATGTTTACCTAATGAAACATAAAAGTGAATCCTTTGAGATATTTAGAATATTTCAAAATGAAGTAGAAAACAACTTGGCAAAATTATTAAGGCACTTCGATCGGATCGAGGTGGAGAATATCTAAATCATGAATTCGATGATCATCTAAAGAATTGTTGAATAATTTCAGAATTGACTCCACCCGGAACACCACAATGGAATGGTGTGTCTACGAGGAGGAATCGAACTTTGTTGGACATGGTTTGATCAATGATGAGTCGAGTTAATATTCTTTTATCCTTTTGGGGTTACGCTCTAGAAACCACTGCTCTCACACTAAATCAAGTTCCAACTAAATCGGTTCAAAAGACTCCATATGAGATGTGGAGCGGAAAGAAACCTAGTTTGTCTTTCATGAGGATTTGGGGTTACGAAGCTTTTGTCAAAAGACTTGTCTCTGACAATGTAACACCCATGGAATTTCTTGTTAAATATTTGAACTTGCATATTATGTGTTAGTTTTACTTAGGTTAAATTTTTAACTGCTTTAAATAGTTAAGGTGGTTAAATGTCTAGTTTTGACTTTTGGGTCATTTGTGAAATTTTGACTTTAGGGGTCTTTTTGTTAAAAGTGAAACTTGAGGGACCTAAGTGCAATTCTTTGAAAGTTTCAAAGTATATCTTGTTTGGGTTGCCTTCTCAGAGGCATTCTTCCCCAAATTTTCTTACGTTCTCTCTGTTCTAAACCTAGGGTTAAAAGTTTTCCCTATTCTCGACTCCTCGAGTTTAATTATCCCTCCGTTCTTGATTCTAATCCCGGATTAATATTCGTGGCGTTGAATAGAGCGTTCCAGGCCGAACAGAAATAAGTTTGGGTCAACTTGAATTTTGACTAGGTAAGTTATTAGCTCCCCCTTGCTTGTAATAACATGCATAAATGTTATTCTAGATACTTGTGAATGTTAATTTTGTGTTTGGGGTGATTTTTGTGGTACTTGTAAATTTGGGACAAAGGGAGTAAAATTCTCTGTATAAATGGTGAAAGAACATAGAAAGGTTACTTTACTCATGTCTTGCCTTGTTAGAGTTGTTAAAATGTTAGTGAAAAGTTACTCCTACGTTTGGGACGGAAAATATTTCAACCTGGGAAAGAAATAAGAATTTCGCATTTTAGTACAGTGTGCGACCGCACAAAAATCCTTGGGCGACCGCACATCTTTCTGAAAGGTTTTTCAAAGAAATTAACCTGCTTGTGTGCGACCGCACAGTTCATTTTGTGCGACCGCACAGTTATCTGAAAAACAAAAATATTGTGTAAAGTTTGTATAAGTTGGAAGTAACCCTAGTTAAGGTATATAACCTTAATATAAGATGTCCTAGCAAGTGTTGTGATACTTTAGGGGCATCAGACTTGGTCTTAAACATGTATACTCATTGAATTAAAATGAGAACTTAAGTATAAGAGTAGTAACTCTTCTTTATGTCTTGAAAGTGCTATGAATAAGCACTAATGTGTTATACTTGTTGTGAATCCAATGATTGTTCACCTTAGGGGCATTAGCATAAGGTCTTAGACTTGAATATCCTAAGAATAGGATTGGGATTTTGTAAGAGTAAATGTATAACTCTTATACATGCTTGAATGTCCAAAGATTGGAATTATAACTTGAAGTATAAGACATTTAAAATCTTGTACATGACTTGAACATCCATAGAAATGGATGAGGACTTGAATATAATATAATAAAATCTTGTACTTGACTTGACACCAATACATATGTATGGTAGTGAACTTGAAAGTGCTATGAACAAGCACTAACGTGTATGAGACATGTTCTTGTTGTGTATGTGCAAACATTGCATATAGTTGCTTGATAACAAGGTGACTTCTTGATTACTTGAAGCATGTTCCTTGTTGAGCTAGTCCACTATTTTTGGATTAGTTCTTCTCCCGTAGTTCAAGTAAATATCTACTTGTACATTCTTGTGTGAGTACAGCTGGTTCTCCTTGCTTGTTCGAAAATGTATAGGTTCACGCTTGTCGCGAGAGCTGGGGTTTAAGTGACAATCGGGTCCCTATGTATTTCCGCCTGACCCCTTACTACCGGCCATAGTAAGGGCATAGCTTCCTTAGTTGGAGCAATAAGCCTGACTTAAGTGAATGCTAAACTCCTGTCTTGAACACCTCGTGAATAATCATGAGTACTGATATTGGGAATGACACTGGTTACCGGGTCTTCTGATTCATACTGAATAATCAGTTCCTGTTATTGATCGTGATTGTCAAAGTAATACAAGCTACGACAACAATGGTATTCTTGGGAGGAATAAGGAAGGAAGCAATATCCTTATCACTTGCTTGTTTAGCTTTATGTGCTACTTGATGAGTGGATTATCCTCTCATATACTTGTTACTTGATGATACTTGATAAATGATTACTTGAGTATCTATTTGAATTGCATGATAACATGTCATGTAGTTGCATCTAATAGCTTACTGAGATTTATCTCACCCTTTATTTGTTTCCCCCCCCAGGAAAGGAAGGATAGTGCGCAGTGAGGCTCGACATAGTTGGGAGCTTACTTCGCAGGTCGTGATTATTTTGGGGCTTGTGTCCTTTTACTCTTGGTGAGGACGATGTATTGGGTTGTATAACTCCTTATTTTGGGGTAGACAGTCTTGTTTAGTTCTTGTTGTCACTAGACATCTTGTATAGTACTCTTAATGCCAGCTTATGTGCTAGGCATGTTTCCGCTGTGTATGTATTAAGTTTGGTTTTAAATTTTCTTGTCTAGAACTCGTGTTATGAGCTAGTATAGCTCCTTACTCTAGAGTATATATATATCATGTCAGTTTGTTAAACAAATATCATTAAGTTTCTTGTTAAGTTTCTTGTTTCTCGTTAGGCACTCCCATCCAGGTTCAAGGTTCTATTAGGGGATCCCGGAACCTGGGGGCGTGTCAGACAAGCTAGCACATAAATCTGATAAATGTATTTTCGTGGGATATCCTAAGGAAACTAGATGATATTACTTTTATAACCTAGAGGACAACAAGGTGTTTGTTGCCCGTACTGGTGTCTTTCTAGAGAAACAGTTTCTCTCCAAAGAAATCAGTGGGTGTAAAATAAATCTTGAAGAGATTCGAGACCCAGAAAATGACATTGAACCGATAATGGAACAAGAACAAGTCCCACAAGAAATTGTGGAACCTGTTCAAAATACACAAGTAACTCGCAGATCTGGTAGGTTACTGTCCGAGCCCGAGAGATATGGTTTTCTCGTAACGGATAGTAATGAGGTGGAAATCATTGATAATGATGAACCGACCACTTACTAAGAGGCGATGTCTTCTCCTGATTCGAAGAAATGGCTTGGAGCCATGGAATCCGAATTACAATTCATGCAAGATAATCAAGTTTGGAACTTGATTGATGCGCCCGAAGGTGTAAAAACCATAGGATGCAAATGGGTCTTCAAGAAGAAGACTGACATGGATGGGAAGGTGCATACTTACAAAGCTAGACTTGTAGCAAAAGGCTATAGGCAAGTTCATGGTATTGACTATGATGAAACCTTTTCACCCGTAGCAATGATCAAATCTATAAGAATTTTGCTTGCCATTGCCGCATATCATGACTATGAAATATGGCTCCTTACTCTAGAGTATATATATATCATGTCAGTTTGTTAAACAAATGTCATTAAGTTTCTTGTTAAGTTTCTTGTTTCTCGTTAGGCACTCCCATCCAGGTTCGAGGTTCTATTAGGGGATCCCGGAACCTGGGGGCGTGTCAGGTTGGTATCAGAGCTACCCTGGTTTAGCTACCCGTTTAGCTACCTTGGTTTGCTCTATGTCTGGATAGGGTCTATGGCCTAGGTAGGGGTGAGTCTTGGGGTGTTATTAATAACGCTGAGTGTTTACCTACAGGTACAATGAGTTCTGAAGGTACAAGTGGTAGTAATCAGCTGAGATCTATAACTCCTCAAGAAGAAATGGTTGATAATGTTGACTGGGATTATCCTAATCGCCTTACAAGGTTCTTGAAGCTGAAACCTCGCAGTTTTGACGGGGAATTTGATGCTAAAAAGGCAGAGGAGTGGATTGAAAGCATTGAGAAGATCTTTACAGCCTTGAGATGTGCAGGTGGTGATAAGGTAACCTTTGCAACCTTTAAACTTGAGAAAGCCGCTGAACATTGGTGGCAAGTGTTGAGTAAAAGCTGGGAACTGGAAGGTGTACCACAGACATGGGAGAATTTTCTTAAAGCATTCAAGTCACAGTTTATTCCAACAGTAGTCCAAGATAGAAAGGAGATGGAATTTCTTAATCTGGAGCAAGGAACTCAGACAGTGGGGCAATACTCAACCAAGTTCACAGAATTAGCAAGGTATTGTGATCACTTAGTTCCAAACGAAGCCAAGAAGGCACAGAGGTTTGTTAAAGGGTTGAGGACTGAGTATAGGAAGCAACTTCTTTCTCTACAGCTCACTAGTTATCAGCAAGCAGTGGAGAAGGCTTATACTATTGAAAATGATATTGAAGAACACAAGGTGAAGTTGGGAACAACCATGATTGGTCGTGTATCAGAAAAGGCTCAGGGATCTGGTTCTAAAGGTGGTAAATCTGGCCGCCAAGATCGTCGATTCCGACAGCCAACTGAAAGTAAAGGTAGTGTATCAACTGGTTCGAGGACAACAGTCCAAGGTCCCAGGAGAGTATGTGGCTTTTGTTCGAAGAAGGCCATTCTGAAGACAAGTGTTGGCTAAAGCAAGGAAAGTGTATAGTGTGTGGTGAAGCGGGGCACTTTGCTAGAAATTGTTCTAAAAGTAGAGGAAATCAAGTTGGGGGTACAAGTCAACCAGCCTCAGGTTCCAAGAGAGATAGTGGGGGTCGACCAAAAGTTCAGGGTCGAGTGTTTGCTTTAGATCAGCAGGGTGTAGCTGAGTCTTCTGCAGTCATAGGAGGTATTATATTACTTTCTAGTACGAGAGCGCGAGTCTTGATAGATCCAGGCTCATCTCATTCTTATGTGGCATCTCATTTTGTGTCGCATTTGCATGTTCTTCCTGATTCTATGCCTTATGTGCTAGAAGTATCTTCCCCTATGGGAGATTGCATGTTTACTTCTGAGATTTACAAGAAATGTGAGGTTCTTGTGGGTGATCATGCCCTTCTTGCTGACCTAGTCGTGTTACCTATAAGGGACTTTGACATGATTCTTGGCATGGATTGGCTATATGTGCATCATGCATCTGTTGATTGTTATAGAAAAGTAGTAACTTTTTCTATTGCTGGTTTGCTTGATTTTACCTTTGAAGGTGGTAGGCCTTTATATGCTATACATGTTATTTCTGCTTTAAAAGCTAGAAAACTTTTATCTCGTGGTTGTGCCGGGTATCTCGCATGTGTGCTTGATCAGAGTTTATCTGTTCCCAAGATGGAGGATATTCCTGTTGTGTCTGATTTTTCAGATGTGTTCTCTTCTGAGTATAGCATGCCACCTGATCGAGAGCTTGAGTTCTGTATTGAGTTATTACCAGGTACAGCACCAATCTCTAAAGCACCTTATAGAATGGCTCCAGCTGAGTTGAGAGAATTAAAAACACAGCTTGAGGAATTGCTTGAAAGGGGTTTCATCAGACCTAGTGTATCACCGTGGGGTGCACCAGTGTTATTTGTCAGAAAGAAAGATGGGACTCTGTGATTGTGTATTGATTACAGAGATCTTAATCAGGTAACTATCAAGAACAAATATCCGTTACCTCATATTGATGACTTGTTTGATCAGCTTCAGGGTTCAGTAGTGTATTCGAAGCTTGACTTGAGAAGTGGTTATCATCAGTTGAAAATCAGATCTGAGGATATACCAAAGACAGCTTTCCGTACTAGGTATGGGCATTATGAATTTATTGTTATGCCATTTGGTTTGACAAATGCTCCAGCTGTATTTATGGATTTGATGAACCGTATCTTCAAGCCATATCTTGATTGTTTCGTGGTGGTATTCATTGATGACATTCTTGTGTATTCTAAGTCACGGGCTGAGCATGAACAACATCTCAGAGTGGTATTACAAGTTCTTCGTGAGAAACAATTATCTGCAAAATTTAGCAAATGTGCTTTCTGGTTAGAAGAGGTTTCATTCTTGGGGCATGTTGTGTCTGCTACTGGTATTGCAGTAGATCCTTCTAAAGTTGAAGCAGTTGTGAACTGGAAGAGGCCAACTACAGTGACTGAGATCCGTAGTTTCTTGGGCTTGGCTAGTTATTATCGGAGGTTCATTGAGGGATTCTCCAAGATTGCTACTCCATTGACTAATATGACTCGAAAAGCTATTTCTTTTGAGTGGAATGACAAATGTGAAGCAAGTTTTCAGGAGTTGAAAAGGCGTTTGACTACAGCTCCAGTCTTGGCTTTGCCTAATGGTTCTGAGCATTTCATGGTTTATACTGATGCTTCTAAAGAAGGATTGGGTTGTGTTCTGATGCAAGATGGTAAGGTAATAACTTATGCTTCTCGAAAATTATCTCCTTATGAAAAGAATTATCCTACTCATGATTTAGAGTTGGCTGCGATTATTTTTGCTTTGCATAAATGGAGGCATTACTTGTATGGAACCAAATTTGAGGTTTTCACTGATCATAAAAGCTTGAAGTACTTGTTTTCTCAAAAAGAGCTTAACATGAGGCAACGTAGATGGATGGAGAAATTGAAGGATCATGATGTACTATCCTTTATCATCCAGGAAAGGCCAATGTTGTGACAGATGCACTGAGCAGAAAGACTTATATTTCTTGCCTGATGATTCGTGAATGGAAGATGTTTGAAGACTTGTGTGATTGGAGTCCTTGTGAATCAAATCATGGAGTTATTTTTGCTAATATAAAGGCTACTTCAGATTTACTCCAACAGATCAAAGAAGCTCAGGTAATTGATTCTGAATTGCAGAAAATCATTAGTGGAATGAATGAAGGAAAGCAACCAGATTTTTCTTTCAACAATGATGGAATTCTTACCTTCCGAGGTCGAGTTTGTATTCCAGTTGATCTTGAGATTAAGAAGAAAGTTCTTGAAGAGGCTCACAAAGCCAAGTATACTATTCATCCTGGAAGCACTAAAATGTATCAAGACTTGAAGAAACATTTCTGGTGGAACAATATGAAAAGAGAAATTGCTGAGTATGTATCCAAATGTTTGACTTGTCAACAAGTAAAAGTGGAACATCAACGTCCAGCAGGTTTGTTGCAACCATTAGAAATTCCAGAGTGGAAATGGGAGCATATTACTATGGATTTTGTGACTGGTTTGCCACGTACCAGACGAGGCCATGATGCTGTTTGGGTTATAGTGGACAGGTTGACTAAATCAGCTCACTTCTTGTCTGTTTCCATGGGATATTCATTGTCTCAGTTGGCATCTTTATATGTTCAGGAGATTGTCCGACTGCATGGGGTTCCTGTGAGTATTGTATCTGACAGAGATCCTCGTTTTACTTCTCGATTCTGGCAGGCTCTTCAGGGTGCCATGGGTACTAAATTGAATTTCAGTACTGCTTTTCATCCTCAATCTGATGGGCAATCTGAGAGACTTATACAGATTCTTGAGGATATGTTATGTGCTTGTGTTATTGATTTCAAAGGCAGTTGGGTTACTCATCTTCCTTTGGCTGAGTTTGCTTATAATAACAGTTTTCAGTCTAGCATTGAAATGGCTCCATATGAGGCTCTTTATGGAAGAAAATGTCGATCTCCTATATGTTGGGATGAAGTGGGAGAAGCTAGACTCTTGGGTCCTGAAATGGTTCAACAATCAGTTGAGAGTGTGAAACTCATTCGAGATAGATTGCGCACAGCTCAGAGTAGACAAAAGAGTTATGCAGATCATCGTAGAAGGGATCTTGAATTTCAGGTAGGTGACTTTGTATTCTTGAAGGTCTCTCCTCGTAGAGGTATAAAGAGATTTGGGAAGAAAGGAAAGTTATCTCCTCGTTATATCGGTCCATTTGAGATTCTTGAAAGAGTTGGTAAGTTGGCTTATAAAGTGGCTTTACCTCCTTCTTTATCGGGTATTCATGAT
Source organism: Campanula takesimana (assembly GCA_026119855.1). NCBI lineage: Eukaryota > Viridiplantae > Streptophyta > Magnoliopsida > Asterales > Campanulaceae > Campanula > Campanula takesimana. Next base: position 403,237 of record JAOWBW010000490.1, on the reverse strand, counting down.
GTATTCCATGTGTCTATGCTTCGCAAGTATATGGCTGATGAATCAGATGTTCTTGAGTATGAGGCTATTCCATTTCAGCCTGATTTGTCTTATGAGGAACAACCTGTTGAAATTCTTGACTAGAAAGAGCAAGTATTGCGTACAAAAAGGATTCCTATTGTGAAGGTCCTTTGGAGAAATCATGAAATTGAAGAGGCTACTTGGGAAACCGAGAAAGATATGCGAGATAAATACCCGAGCCTATTTGAAAATCTTGGTAAGTAAAATTCGTGGGCGAATTTTCTTTAAGGTGGGGAGGATGTAACACCCATCGAATTTCTTGTTAAATATTTGAACTTGCATATTATGTGTTAGTTTTACTTGGGTTAAATTTTTAACTGCTTTAAATAGTTAAGGTGGTTAAATGTCTAGTTTTGACTTTTGGGTCATTTGTGAAATTTTGACTTTAGGGGTCTTTTTGTTAAAAGTGAAACTTGAGGGACCTAAGTGCAATTCTTTGAAAGTTTCAAAGTATATCTTGTTTGGGTTGCCTTCTCAGAGGCATTCTTCCCCAAATTTTCTTACGTTCTCTCTGTTCTAAACCTAGGGTTAAAAGTTTTCCCTATTCTCGACTCCTCGAGTTTAATTATCCCTCCGTTCTTGATTCTAATCCCGGATTAATATTCGTGGCGTTGAATAGAGCGTTCCAGGCCGAACAGAAATAAGTTTGGGTCAACTTGAATTTTGACTAGGTAAGTTATTAGCTCCCCCTTGCTTGTAATAACATGCATAAATGTTATTCTCGATACTTGTGAATGTTAATTTTGTGTTTGGGGTGATTTTTGTGGTACTTGTAAATTTGGGACAAAGGGAGTAAAATTCTCTGTATAAATGGTGAAAGAACATAGAAAGGTTACTTTACTCATGTCTTGCCTTGTTAGAGTTGTTAAAATGTTAGTGAAAAGTTACTCCTACGTTTGGGACGGAAAATATTTCAACCTGGGAAAGAAATAAGAATTTCGCATTTTAGTACAGTGTGCGACCGCACAAAAATCCTTGGGCGACCGCACATCTTTCTGAAAGGTTTTTCAAAGAAATTAACCTGCTTGTGTGCGACCGCACAGTTCATTTTGTGCGACCGCACAGTTATCTGAAAAACAAAAATATTGTGTAAAGTTTGTATAAGTTGGAAGTAACCCTAGTTAAGGTATATAACCTTAATATAAGATGTCCTAGCAAGTGTTGTGATACTTTAGGGGCATCAGACTTGGTCTTAAACATGTATACTCATTGAATTAAAATGAGAACTTAAGTATAAGAGTAGTAACTCTTCTTTATGTCTTGAAAGTGCTATGAATAAGCACTAATGTGTTATACTTGTTGTGAATCCAATGATTGTTCACCTTAGGGGCATTAGCATAAGGTCTTAGACTTGAATATCCTAAGAATAGGATTGGGATTTTGTAAGAGTAAATGTATAACTCTTATACATGCTTGAATGTCCAAAGATTGGAATTATAACTTGAAGTATAAGACATTTAAAATCTTGTACATGACTTGAACATCCATAGAAATGGATGAGGACTTGAATATAATATAATAAAATCTTGTACTTGACTTGACACCAATACATATGTATGGTAGTGAACTTGAAAGTGCTATGAACAAGCACTAACGTGTATGAGACATGTTCTTGTTGTGTATGTGCAAACATTGCATATAGTTGCTTGATAACAAGGTGACTTCTTGATTACTTGAAGCATGTTCCTTGTTGAGCTAGTCCACTATTTTTGGATTAGTTCTTCTCCCGTAGTTCAAGTAAATATCTACTTGTACATTCTTGTGTGAGTACAGCTGGTTCTCCTTGCTTGTTCGAAAATGTATAGGTTCACGCTTGTCGCGAGAGCTGGGGTTTAAGTGACAATCGGGTCCCTATGTATTTCCGCCTGACCCCTTACTACCGGCCATAGTAAGGGCATAGCTTCCTTAGTTGGAGCAATAAGCCTGACTTAAGTGAATGCTAAACTCCTGTCTTGAACACCTCGTGAATAATCATGAGTACTGATATTGGGAATGACACTGGTTACCGGGTCTTCTGATTCATACTGAATAATCAGTTCCTGTTATTGATCGTGATTGTCAAAGTAATACAAGCTACGACAACAATGGTATTCTTGGGAGGAATAAGGAAGGAAGCAATATCCTTATCACTTGCTTGTTTAGCTTTATGTGCTACTTGATGAGTGGATTATCCTCTCATATACTTGTTACTTGATGATACTTGATAAATGATTACTTGAGTATCTATTTGAATTGCATGATAACATGTCATGTAGTTGCATCTAATAGCTTACTGAGATTTATCTCACCCTTTATTTGTTTCCCCCCCCAGGAAAGGAAGGATAGTGCGCAGTGAGGCTCGACATAGTTGGGAGCTTACTTCGCAGGTCGTGATTATTTTGGGGCTTGTGTCCTTTTACTCTTGGTGAGGACGATGTATTGGGTTGTATAACTCCTTATTTTGGGGTAGACAGTCTTGTTTAGTTCTTGTTGTCACTAGACATCTTGTATAGTACTCTTAATGCCAGCTTATGTGCTAGGCATGTTTCCGCTGTGTATGTATTAAGTTTGGTTTTAAATTTTCTTGTCTAGAACTCGTGTTATGAGCTAGTATAGCTCCTTACTCTAGAGTATATATATATCATGTCAGTTTGTTAAACAAATATCATTAAGTTTCTTGTTAAGTTTCTTGTTTCTCGTTAGGCACTCCCATCCAGGTTCGAGGTTCTATTAGGGGATCCCGGAACCTGGGGGCGTGTCAGACAAGCTAGCACGCAAATCTGATAAATGTATTTTCGTGGGATATCCTAAGGAAACTAGATGATATTACTTTTATAACCTAGAGGACAACAAGGTGTTTGTTGCCCGTACTGGTGTCTTTCTAGAGAAACAGTTTCTCTCCAAAGAAATCAGTGGGTGTAAAATAAATCTTGAAGAGATTCGAGACCCAGAAAATGACATTGAACCGATAGTGGAACAAGAACAAGTCCCATAAGAAATTGTGGAACCTGTTCAAAATACACAAGTAACTCGCAGATCTGGTAGGTTACTGTCCGAGCCCGAGAGATATGGTTTTCTCGTAACGGATAGTAATGAGGTGGAAATCATTGATAATGATGAACCGACCACTTACTAAGAGGCGATGTCTTCTCCTGATTCGAAGAAATGGCTTGGAGCCATGGAATCCGAATTACAATTCATGCAAGATAATCAAGTTTGGAACTTGATTGATGCGCCCGAAGGTGTAAAAACCATAGGATGCAAATGGGTCTTCAAGAAGAAGACTGACATGGATGGGAAGGTGCATACTTACAAAGCTAGACTTGTAGCAAAAGGCTATAGGCAAGTTCATGGTATTGACTATGATGAAACCTTTTCACCCGTAGCAATGATCAAATCTATAAGAATTTTGCTTGCCATTGCCGCATATCATGACTATGAAATATGGCAAATGGATGTCAAAACCGCCTTCCTTAACAGGAATTTGTAAGAGGATGTCTATATGACACAACCCGAGGGTTTTGAACAAAGTTCTAAAGTATGAAAATTGGCGAAATCCATATGTGGATTGAAGCAAGCTTCTAGGAGTTGGAATCTACGTTTTGATTAATCGGTCAAAGAGTTTGGCTTTATCAAGAATGAAGATGAATCTTGTGTATACAAGAAGATTAGTGGGAGCATAGTGCTATTCCTTATTTTATATGTGGATGACATATTGCTCATTGGAAACGACATTCCTACACTTCAGTCTGTAAAGACTTGGTTAGGAAAGTGTTCACAATGAAAGATATGGGTGAAGCCGCGTATATCCTTAGCATTAAGATCTACAGAGATAGATCAAAGAAGCTAATTAGTTTAAGCCAAAGTAGATACATTGACAAGGTGATTAGAAGATTCCGCATGGAAAATTATAAGAGAGGTACCTTGCCAGTGCTACATGGAGTTTCTCTAAGCAAGACTCAATGTCCTAAGACAAAAGATGAGCGTGAGAAAATGAATGATGTTCCATATTCTTCAGCAATTGGGTCAATCATATATGCCATGATATGTACTAGGTCAGATGTATCTTATGTTGTAAAAGCGATTCTTAAGTACTTGAGAAGGACTATGGATTCGTTTTTGATCTATGGAGAATGGAAGATGATCTCGTTGTAAATGGTTACACGGATGCAAGCTTCAAAACTGACATAGATTATAGTCGATCGCAATCGGGTTTTATGTTTATGTTAAATGGTGGAGCTGTAAGCTGGAAGAGTTCCAAGCAGAGTACAACCGCTGATTCTACAACTGAAGCTGAGTATATTGCTGCATCGGATGCTGCAAAGGAAGCTGTTTGGATTAAGAAGTTCATTACTGAACTTAAAGTGGTTCCTAGTATTGCTAATCCAATAGACTTTTATTGTGATAATAATGGTGCTATTGCTCAATCAAAGGAACCAAAGGCACATCAGAAATCCAAACACATACTTAGGCGTTTTCATATCATTCGAGAAATCATTGATAGGGGAGACGTAAATATATGCAGAGTACCAAATGATGACAATGTCACTGACCCGCTAACAAATGGATTTCCACAACCTAAACATGATGGTCATGTTAGGTCCATAGGTATTAGATACATGGGAGATTAGGCCTAGGGCAAGTGGAATATTGTTGGTGTTGGTGCCCTAGGCACGTTTAATAAACGTTGTAATTGTTATCATTCATTCATATTAATAAAGAGATGTTTTGATTATTATTGTTGTTCATGTTTACTTATAATAATCTCCGTCTCTAGTACTTGTTCGGTACTAGTGTAAAGGCTAAATGATCATGGGATGATCATGTTAAATTTATGGATACTTGTTTGGTACTGGACAGGACCTGCTCTATGAGATTTATGTCATGGTCAATGTCATAAATATATCTCATATTAGTTGTGTCATTTGAATCCTTAGACATGAAGTTATTATGGTCTTCCACTTGATGAACATTATGTTTGATATATTCAAACGCTACCTTTAACTAGGTAGTTATAAAGGGTATGATTGGCATAATCGGATTCACGTAGGGAAGAATAATAAACTAAATGGATTTGTCCCTCCTCAGAGAGATGTCGAGCTTGGGCCTCTCGTAGGAATGATGTTGATGAAAATGTTCGGCCGGACTCAAATGAATTGATTGGATCAATGTCATTTGGATTATCAACATATTCGGAATCGAGAAAGTATTGAACAAAGACAAGTTGACTTGTTGACCATGACTTGTGTTCAATGACATCGTGGATAAAAGGATTATGACATATTCTAAACGAATGCGAACTTGTATCTAGTTACACTATTTGGGTAGGTATGACAGTTTACTAGAACCTAATCATATCTTATGGTTTCATGTTTGAACCCATTGCCATCTTAGTGTAATTCTAGAGGGTCACACACAAATAGAACGAATCGTAAAGGACTATAATGGAATATTGGGTCGAAGGACCATTCGGCGATTTAATGAAATTAGAAGGAGAAAAGTGGAAAGAGGTAGGTCCAGGCGGAACAAGTTCAAGACCCGGTCGGACCATGCTGGGTCCGGGCGGACCTTGTTCTGTACCCGCCCAGACCAGTCGGTTTCGGCAGAAACTTTCCTTAAGCTTTTTTTCTTGCGGGTTTAGATAATTGTTACCTATTTGGAATACGTCTAACAAGTATTTAAACAGCCCTAATTCGCCCAAAATCAGTACATGTGTTTTTTGCAAGTCTCGAAAGAGGTGTGGATACCCTAGAGGGTGAAGTTCATCATCTTCAAAGTTCGTGTTCTTACTTGTTCGTGATCAAGCTTCAAAGTCTCCACCAAGATCAAAGGCTAAGATTCAAAGGCATCAAGGGTTAGTATTCTAGTATTCATATTGCATGTATTTGATATAATAATATGAATGGATCTATGGCTTTGGGTTTCATGAAAATTTTAAATGCTTAATTCCGCTGCGCATGTTACTACGAAACCCAACAGCAGTTTGAATGTTCATTTCGGCCCCTAACTAACAGAGTCAGTCAGAATCTTAACAAAACATGCCAAACTTAACGAGTTTCGACCCAAATCAAAGGCGAGACACAGAAGTAGTGTGATTATAAAATAACGTTCAAAATGGGATGTCTACACTTACAATTATGCCATAATTCTTAAGGAGCCTTATCTCTCCCTTTCATTGGTGTCTTATTAAGAATGTAGTTTGCTGAAAGTATAGCTTCCCCCCACAAATTCTGGGGTAAGCCAGAGCTTATAATTACCGCATTCATCATCTCCTTAAGAGTATGATTCTCATGTTCAGCAAATCTGTTAGACTGAGGTGAATACGGAGCTGTCGTTTGATGAATAATGCTAGATTACCATCATTGGTTTCTTATTAAGAATGTAGAGGGTGAATTTCATCATCTTCAAAGTTCGTGTTCTTACTTGTTCGTGATCAAGATTCAAAGTCTCCACCAAGATCAAAGGCTAAGATTCAAAGGCATCAAGGGTTAGTATTCTAGTTTTCATATTGCATGTATTTGATATAATCATATGAATGGATCTATGGCTTTGGGTTTCATGAAAATTTTAAATGCTTAATTCCGCTATGCATGTTACTACGAAACCCAACAGCAGTTTGAATGTTCATTTCGGCCCCTAACTAACGGAGTCAGTCAGAATCTTAACGAAACATGCCAACTTAACGAGTTTTGACCCAAATCAAAGGCGAGACACAGAAGTAGTGTGATTATAAAATAACGTTCAAAATGGGATGTCTACACTTACAATTATGCCATAATTTTTACATTAAGGCTTCATCCTTACATTTTAGTAGATATACATAACAATATATTGTGCAATTATCTATAAATGTAATGAAGTACATTTTCCCACCTCGAGTTTGCACAAACTTTAGATCACAAATATATATGGTAACAAATTCAAGAGGTGTAGTATTTCTTACTACCGAGTGAAATGGTGCCTTAGCCATTTTTGCTTCACCGCAAATTTCACACATGTCAGTTGAATCGAATTTAGATATTGATATTGATTCTTGATTCACTAACCTCTTAATTGTGTTGAAATTTACGTGACCTAATCTATCATGCCATATATTAGGGCTCTATGACAAGTAAACATAAGAAATAACATTTTTATTCTTCGCCTCTGGGCGGATAACACTCATTACATTCATCTAAAAAGGCCTTTATCAAGGTAGCCTTTACCATGGAACAGACCATTCTTTGTCAATACAAACTTATCAGATTCGAAAACAAGTCTAAATCCAGCCTTGCTTATTAGTGAGTCAGAAACCAGGTTCTTGCGGATGGGAGTGTAGGTTGAGAAGCCCTCCTTATCATCACAAATGTGGCGGGTAGTACCTGTATCTATCCACTATTCTCTTGGATTGTCATCCAATATAGCCAAGTTGGCTTCGAATACCACTGTAGCATAGTGTAGATACCCCGGGGGCGGGCCACACGCTTAGGCTAGAGCAAGCGAGCTATCCTAGGATGTGTATTTTGGTTTTAATTGTTTAGAGTCGCCACCTATGTTTTTAACGGAACATAAGAAAAACCTAATATTAAGACTATGTTTTGATACGAAAACAAGAGATTCTTTGTTATCTTGAGAAGTCTTCTTTTTGGTAGAGTTTTCTTATTTTAAAAAAGTGTCTCCTTGAAAGGTTAGAGAAGAGGGTTTTTATAGTTGAAAACAAGATGTTTTTGGTGCCAAAACGAAGTCACAAAGATCAAATTCCCGGGCAAAATCATGTAAAATTATCAAGGGAGGGATTCTTGGACAGAATCTATAAATGACGCCCAGAAGCACGTGCCTCCTGCCTTAAGGGCGGGATGCACACGCGTCTGACCTATAAAGGAAGAGGCGCGTGACTTTGAAATGTTTTTTTAATAGAATGGACTAGAAAGTCAGCACTGTTATTCAGTTTAGTCCCTGGACTTAACAGAGTCAGTAAAGAACTTAACGAAAGTAACAGAAACTAACGAAAAAAACATAAAATAGGAAGAAACACAAACTCAAATGTGTAATGGGGGTGAGCGGTCCAAGACGGGGTGTCTACAGAGCCCCTTAGCGGCGTGGATTGGGAAGCAAAACGCGCCGACGAAAGAAAGACATTCGCCGAGGACATTACCAAGAAAATGGAAAGATTCGATGAAAACAAGAATTTGGAATTACGAAGAATAGGGGTGTGTTGGTGTTATGACCTAGGCATATTGTTTGTAAAACAAATGTTATTATTTATAAAGATATTGAATGTTTGATTATTATGTCTTTTGCATGTTTATTATAATAATCCCCGTCCCTGATAATTATGATTAATTATTAGTATAAGTTTAATAGATAATCATATGATGATTATGGTGTATGGGATACAATTAGACTTATGGGTATTTGTTGGAGAACAAATACTGGACTGACCTCTATGAGATTTATGTCATGGTCACAATGTCATAATTAAGTCTCATATAGTTATATCACTGTAATCTTTAGACCTGAGGTTATCACAGTCTTCCACATGATGAACATTACGTTTGACATATTCAAACGTTGTCCCTAACCGGATAGCTATAAAGAATATGATTGGCATAATCGGAATCATGTAGGGAAGAGTAATAAGCCAAGATGGGATTTGTTCCTCGTCAAGAGAGATGTCAAGCTTTGGCCACTCGATGAATGGTATTGATGAAATGCATGGCCGTGCTCAAATCAGATTTGTATTATCAATACATTCGGGATCAAGAAAGCATTCAACAAATGTAAGTTGACCATTGACCATGGCTTACGTTCAATAGACATCGTGAAACAAAGAGATTGTGTTATGTTCTATTTTAGGAAACTTTGGAGTTCAAAGTTAAACTAATTGGGTAGTCATAATGGCTTGCTAGAGTCCGCTTATGACTTACGAGGTTTGACTGGTTCGGACTCGTTACCAACTTAGTATAATCCTATTGGGTCACACACGCAGAACAGATAATTAAAAGGAGCGAAAAACGAAGTAAAACGGATCCTGCTGAAAGGATCCGTACGGATGAATCCGGATGGTTCCAGAAACATCCGTACGGATGGTTTTGCCGGCAGAATCAGTTTTTAGGAAAACTCTTGTTGAACAAGAAAACCTAAGTCCTAAAGGGTTTCTGAAACCCCTTGAATATAAATACAGACTGACGGGAATTGTTCCCTAGTTGTTGATTTGATCAATTCCAAAGTCTTTCTTAGAGAGAGAAATAACACATTATATTCTTGGGTTATTGTGATTGATTAAACTCAATTATCAAGTCATAATAATAATTAGGTGCTTTGAAGAATCGTTCTTCAACATCGTTGATCAATCCGAAGACCTAGCAGTCAAGTTGAAGAAGGCGCTCTTGAAATCTGTTCGTTGTGTGGATTACCGGTAGAGGGCGTTTATCTTAACGCTTAATCCAAGTTTTACATAACGATCTACAAGGGTTAGTTTCTTTCATCTTGTTATTATGAATTATTATTCATAGCGGATCTAGGTTATTGGGTTTCATTCATGTCTGTCTTCCGCTGCGCATGATTGCACAAAACCCAATAGTGGTATCAGAGCCCCGTTGATGATCAATAATTCTAATATTATCATGATATAATTATTTAATGTGATTATTTAATTGGTATGATCATGAGATAGATGAATTTTATATGAGATATAAAATATGCATGCTAGTTGATGTGGTTGTAATATTGATTTGATTAATATGTATGATTGCATGCTTAGATTATCATGTTGTAATTGGATTATTTTATTGATGATCTTGATCTAATTTGTATGCGAAATAAATTGGTTATTGAATATATGAATTAGATGGGTTAAAATTCGTAATATGCAATTTCATGTTTCAGTAATCTGATTATGTATAAACACGATATTAAAATTGATCGAATTTCTGAAATCTAAAAATCTGGAAAAACTGGGATTCTACCTAAGAATCTGTACGGATGGTTTGGGAGCCTCCAAACTAATCCGTACGGATGGTTTGGTTTATTCCCAGAGTTTATACTGACTTCTCATGTTCAGATTGTTCTGCAAATTGTTTGCAGAATTCGAACCTGGAAACAGAAACTGGTTTCAGACGGCTGGTTTTCGAAATCGTGTTTCCTGAAACAGTTTTCTGCGAAGAATTCAATGTAACTGCAGAAATCAGAGTTCTAAAGAGTTTAGAACTGCTGTAATCTGTGAGATTAAGAGACAATGAAAGATCTTGAGACAAGTGGCCAATCTATACGGGAATGTGGATACCTTTTGGCTTAGTTTCGACCGTATAAAGAAGTTGCTTGGTTTCTTGATCCTAGTACGGGAATGTGGATGCCTTTTGGCTTAGTTTCTACCATACGGTTTGTGCTCTCAATTTCAAGATGCTCTGCGGAAGGTTTGGACTATACTGATTTGATCCATTTCAGATGGCTGGTCTTTGAAACCGTGTTTCCTGAAATAGATGTTAGTTCAGAAGTCCAGACATAGAGATTAGAATCTTAAAGGAGTTTAAGATTGGAGTAATCTCAAAGGTTTCAGAATTTAATCCTTAACTAGCGCAACTAATGTCACATAAAATTAATTTGGTTAATTGATTAACTTTATGTGTGTGAACCTTCTTAAAATTTAAGTTATGTGTCAATCCATGATAAAAACACTTGTGAGTACATGGGTAGTTTTATGTGGGTTACGCCCTAGCGTAGGCACATTAATTCTATTCATCTATAAGCAAGATGAGGAAACAGTGATTCCTATAAGTTTAAAATGGTTTAACTTAATTAGGCTATCAAAACAGTTTTGGGCCTAAGGCACAGATGATATTAAAACATGTTTAGACATATGATGTCTGAAATCTCATAAAAGATCTAAGAGTCATATATGATATGATTGACAAGGAGTTGTCTACCTAAATAACTTATTTTGAGCAGTCGTGCCCTAGCCGACTCAAAGTTAAGTGAAATATGGATCTTAGCCCATTTTAATTATATGATACATTAGATGTATTTGAAGGTTATATAATTTAGTGGGAGTATTTGTGAAATACTTATAATATCTTTAATTAAGTTGGTACTTATATTTAATTATATGTTTGCAAAATTGTAGATAATGGCTCAAAGTACTGGTTCTTTATCATTGCGATCTATCCTTGAGAAGGAAAAACTTCAAGAAAATGGAGCTAACTACACGGATTGGATCCGTAGCCTTAGAATTGTTCTAAAGCATGAGGACAAGCTCTCTATTCTTGATGAGCCCGTTCCTGAAGAGGAACCTGCTTCTAATGCACCCAATGATGAGAGAAACGCCTACAAGAAACACAAAAGTGATTCTCGTGAGGTGGGTTGTCTTATGCTTGCGGCCATGTATCCAGAGCTTCAGAAGACTCTTGAACACTTGGAGGCATTTGACCTTGCTGCTTCGTTGAAAGATATGTTTCAAGAACAAGCAAGGCAAGAAAGGTTCGAAACTATAGCTGCCTTGGTCTCATGCAAGATGAGCGAAGGGCGGTCTGTGGGCCCTCATGTTTTGAAGATGAAGGCTCACTTTGAGCATCTAGAGAGGGCTTGGCCATCCCATTGATGTTGAGTTGGCCACTGATTTTATTCTTAATTCATTGCCCAAAAGCTATAATCAGTTCGTCATGAATTTTAATATGCATGGGATGGATAAGTCCCTGTCTGAGTTGCATGGGATGCTAAAGACATCGGAAAAGAAAATGCTCTTGTGCTCGTAGTGACAAAAGGAAGAAAAGGCTCTAAAGCCAAAGCCAAAGGGGTTCAGACAAAAGTTGTCAAACCCAAGATTGGCAAGGCAATTATTGCCAATGCTGATGTGGCTAAACCTACTTCCCAAAAGGATGCAATCTGTTTCCACTGCAATGAGATTGGTCATGGGAAAATAAATTGCAAGGTTTAAAAGGAAGAGTTAAAGAAGAAGAAGAGCAGTGGAACTGCGTCTATTTCAGGTATCTATATTATAGATATTCTACTTTCTACTTCTAGTTCTAGTTCCTGGGTATTAGATACCGGATGTGGATCTCACATTTGTTTGAATTTTGCAGGCACTAAGGAATAGGAAGCTACTCAAAGATGGCGAAGTGGACCTACGCGTGGGGAATGGAGCAAGAGTTGCTGCATTAGCCGTAGGAACATATGATGTCATTTTACCTAGCGGATTAATTCTTGTTTTGAACAATTGTTAATACGTTCCGGATTTGAGTAAAAATATATTTCATTTTCTTGTTTGGATAATGAAGGTTATAGTTTTCTTATTAAAAATAAGAAGTTTTCTATTTATTTAAATGATATGCTTTATTGTACTGCATGTTCATTTAATGGCCTTTATGTTCTTGATGTTAAGAATGGAAATAATGAGAATATCTATAATGTAAATAAGAAATCCAAACCTAATGATGTAAATCATACTTATTTGTGACATTGCCGTCTTGGTCATATTAATGAGAAGCGTATCTCAAAACTCCATGGGGACGGACTTTTAGATTCACATGACTTTGAATCATATGAAACTTGTGAGTCTTGTTTACTTGGAAAAATGACTAAGGCAACTTTTACTAAGAGTAGTGAAAGGGTTAGTGACTTATTGGGACTCATACATACTGATGTGTGTGGACCAATGAGCAGCAGTGCTAGGGGAGGGTATAAATACTTCATAACTTTTACTGATGACATTAGTAGATATGGCTATGTCTACTTAATGAAACATAAAAGTGAATCTTTTGAGATATTTATAATATTTCAAAATGAAGTACAAAATCAACTTGGTAAAACTAATAAAGCAATTCGATCTGATCGAGGTGGAGAATATTTAAGCCAAGAATGTGACAATCATCTTAAAGATTGTGGAATTGTTTCACAATTAACTCCACCTGGAACACCATAATGGAATGGTGTGTCTGAGCGGAGAAATAGGACTTTATTAGATATGGTCTGATCCATGATGAGTCAAGTTGATCTTCCTCTAACCTTTTGGGGATATGCACTAGAAACTGCTGCTCTTACACTAAATAATGTTCCAACTAAATCTGTTCCAAAGACCTCACATGAGATGTGGAATGGAAGAAAACCTAGTTTGTCTTTCATGAAGATTTGGGGTTGTGAAGCTTATGTTAAGAGATTAATCTCTGACAAACTTGCACCAAGATCTGATAAATGTATTTTCGTTGGATACCCTAAGGAAACTAAGGGTTATTACTTTTACAACCGCATGGAAAACAAAGTGTTTGTTGCCGGTCATGGTACCTTTCTAGAGAAAGAGTTTCTCTCCAAAGAAATTAGTAGGAGTAAAATTAATCTCGAAGAGGTTCGAGAACCCGATAATAACATGGAAGAAAATGTTGGATCTGAACAAGTTTCACAAGGAGTTGTGGAACCTATTCAGAATACTCAAGTTCCTCGCAGAACTGGTAGGGTGCGATCCGAACCTGAGAGATATGGATTTCTCATGATGGATAGCAATGAAGTGGAAGTCATAGTTGATGACGAACATACTTCCTACCAAGAAGCGATGTCCGCTCCTGATTCAGATAAATGGCTTGGAGCCATGGAATCTGAAATTAAGTCCATGTATGACAATCAAGTTTGGAACTTGATTGATGCGCCCGAAGGTGTAAAAACCATAGGATGCAAGTGGGTTTTCAAAAGGAAGACCGACATGGATGGAAAGATGCATACTTATAAAGCTAGACTTGTAGCGAAAGGCTATAGGTAGATTCATGGAATCGACTATGATGAAACCTTTTCGCCCGTAGCAATTATCAAGTCTATAAGAATTTTACTTGCCATAGCCGCATATTTTGACTATGAGATATGGCAAATGGATGTCAAAACAGCGTTCCTTAACGGGAACTTACTTGAGGATGTTTATATGACATAACCTAAAGGCTTTGTAATTCCAAAAATTCTAACAAAATATGCAAATTGCAAAGATACATTTATGGATTGAAGCAAGCCTCTAGGAGTTGGAATCTTCGATTTGATGAATCGGTCAAAGAGTTTGGCTTCATCAAGAATGAAGATGAACCTTGTGTATACAAGAAGATTAGTGGGAGCATAGTACTATTTCTTGTGCTATATGTTGATGACATATTACTCATTGGAAACGACATTCCTACACTACAGTCTGTAAAGACTTAGTTAGGAAAGTGTTTCTCAATGAAAGATATGGGAGAAGCCGCTTACATCCTTGGCATAAGGATCTATCGTGATAGATCCAAAAAATTGATTGGTTTAAGTCAAGATACATATATTGGAAAAGTTCTTAAGAGATTCCGCATGGAAAACTCTAAGAGAGGAAATTTGCCAGTAGGTCATGGTATATCTCTAAGCAAGAATCAGTGTCCTAAGACAACTGATGAGCGTGATAGAATGATTGGGATTCCATATGCTTCCGCAATTAGATTAATCATGCATGCCATGATATGTACTAGACCCGATATCTCGTATACTTTGAGCATGACGAGCAGATACCAATCAAATCCTGGTGAGAGTAACTAGATTGAAGTCAAGATGATTCTTAAGTACTTGCGAAGGACTAAAGATTCGTTCTTGGTGTATGGAGGAATGGAAGATGATCTTGTTGTAAGTGGTTACACAGATGCAAGCTTCCAAACCGACAAGGATGATTCTAGATCGCAATCTGGATTTGTATTTGTGCTCAATGGAGGTGCTGTTAGCTGGAAGAGTTCTAACCAAATTACTGTAGCCGATTCTACAACTGAAGCTGAGTATATTCCTGCATCTGATGCTGCTAAAAAGGTTGTTTGGATTAAAAGTTCATTGGTGAACTAGAGGTGGTTCCTAGCATTGCTAATCCAATAGACCTTTATTGTGATAATAATGGTGCTATTGCTCAAGAAAAGGAACCTAGATCGCATCAGAAATCCAAACACATACTTAGGAGTTTTCATATCATTCGAGCGATCGTTGATAGAGGAGACGTAAATATATGCAGAGTACCAACTGATGATAATATTGCAGACCCTTTGACAAAGGGTCTTCCGCAAGCAAAGCATGATGGTCATGTTAGGTCTATGGGTATTCGATACATTAATTAGGCCTAGTGCAAGTGGGAGATTGTTGGTGTTATTCCCAAGGCATATTGTTTGTAAAACAAATGTTATTATTTATAAAGATATTGAATGTTTGATTATTATGTCTTTTGCATGTTTATTATAATAATCCCCATCCCTGATAATTATGATTAATTATTAGTATAAGTTTAATAGATAATCATATGATGATTATGGTGTATGGGATACAATTAGACTTATGGGTATTTGTTGGAGAACAAATACTGGACTGACTCCTATGAGATTTATGTCATGGTTACAATGTCATAATTAAGTCTCATATAGTTATATCACTGTAATCTTTAGACCTGAGGTTATCACAGTCTTCCACATGATGAACATTACATTTGACATATTCATACGTTATCCCTAACCGGATAGCTATAAAGAATATGATTGGCATAATCGTAATCATGTAGGGAAGAGTAATAAGCCAAGATGGGATTTGTTCCTCGTCAAGAGAGATGTCAAGCTTTGGCCACTCGATGAATGGTATTTATGAAATGCATGGCTGTGCTCAAATAAGATTTGTATTATCAATACATTCGGGATCGAGAAAGCATTCAACAAATGTAAGTTGACCATTGACCATGGCTTACGTTCAATAGACATCGTGAAACAAAGAGATTGTGTTATGTTCTATTTTAGGAAATTTTGGAGTTCAAAGTTATACTAATTGGGTAGTCATAATGGCTTGCTAGAGTCCGCTTATGACTTATGAGGTTTGACTAGTTCGGACTCGTTGCCAACTTAGTATAATCCTATTGGGTCACACACGCAGAACAGATAATTAAAAGGAGCGAGAAACGAAGTAAAACGGATCCAGCTGAAAGGATCCGTACGGATGAATCTGGATGCTTCCAGAAACATCCGTACGGATGGTTTTGCCAGCAGAATCAGTTTTTAGGAAAACTCTTGTTGAACAAGAAACCTAAGTCCTAAAGGGTTTCTGAAACCCCTCGAATATAAATACAGACTGACGGAATTGTTCCTAGTTATTGATTTGATCAATTCAAAGTCTTTCTTAGAGAGAGAAATCACACATTATATTCTTGGGTTATTGTGATTGATTAATCTCAATTATCAGTCACAATAATAATTAGGAGCTTTGAAGAATCGTTCTTCAACATCATTGATCAATCCGAAGACCTAGCAGTCAAGTTCAAGAAGGCGCTCTTGAAATCTGTTCGTTGTATGGATTACCGGTAGAGGGCGTTTGTCTTAACGCTTAATCCAAGTTTTACATAACGATCTACAAGGGTTAGTTTCTTTCATCTTGTTATTATGAATTATTGTTCATAGCGGATCTAAGCTATTGGGTTTCATTCATGTCTGTCTTCCGTTGAGCAACTTTTGCTGATAGAAGAGGTACGGTGGCATGAGATGGTTCACCGTGGCCAAGGTTTAGAGTCTTGTGAGCAGACTGAGGCTGGAAGCGTTTAGAGGAGCCGTTTTGCCTGTTTTGAGTGTTTCTGAAGCTAAAACCCTTCTAACGAGTTCTGTTGCTGATTTAAAGTCCATTGAGCGGACTGGATGAATCCGTTTAGGGGATCCATTCACCGGGTTTAAAGTCCGTTGAGCGGACTGGCTGAATCCATTTAGAGGATCTGTTCGCCTGTTT